>JAJPUD010031206.1:616-12144 GCA_023553655.1 Myrmecobius fasciatus | reverse complement strand
TATTACATGATGATCAATTCTGATGGACATGGCTCTCTGCAACAAAGAATTGTCTCAAATCAGTTCCAGTTGTTCACTGAAGAAAACCATATACACCCAGAGAGAGGGAAATGAAATATGGACCAAAACCTAACATTTTCATGATCTCTATTGACACTTGCTGGCATTGTGTTGCCTTTCTCTGATTCTTTTTTTTTCTCTTGTAGATAGGATTTTTCTTGCATAACTTCTCAAGGATTTCAACATTATTAACATGTAGCGGACTTCCTGCCATCTAGGGGAGGGGAGGAGACTGGGGGTAAAATTTGTAATGGAAAGCTTTGTAAGGATCAATGTTGGGGAACTACCCATACATATGTTATACAAATAAAAAGCTTTAATAAAAAAAGAAAATAAAAAGCTATCTTAAAAAAAAAGAAAAACAAAAAGAAAGAAATGATCAGCAGGATGATTTCAGAAAAGCCTGGGGAGACTTACATGAACTGATGCTAAATGAATAAAACCAAGAAAACACTATACACAGCAATAGTAAAATTATGTGATGATAAACTCTGATGGATGTGGCTCTATTCAACAAGGAGATGATTCAGGCCAATTTCAATTGACTTGTGATGGAAAGAGCCATCTGCATCTGGAGGGAAGACTAGGGGAACTGAATGTGGAACACAATATAGTATTTGCACCATTATTGTTTGCTTGCTTTTTTGTCTTTCTCATTTTTTCTCTTTTGAACCAAGTTTTCTTGTGCATTATAAATGGAAATATGGAAATATGCATAGAAGAATTACATATGTTTGACCTATGCTGGATTACTTGCTGTCTAGGGGATGGGGGAAATAGGTGGGAAAAAATTGGAACACAGGTTTTCAAGGGTGAATGTTGAAAACTGTGTTTGCATGTGTTTTAAAAATAAAAAAGCTATTATTAAAAATAAAAAATTGTGAAAAAAAACAAAAAAAAGTCTTTTGACTTGCTTTCAGGTACAGGAGGAAAAAACTGTGCTGGATGGGCTAATTGGGTCATCACACCTTCTGCTCCTCTTTCTCCAGCCCATGAAGGCAGAGTTGAGGTGGGAGGATTAGAAAACAGAGGGTTTATGTGGAAGTGAAGACAAGCTGAGAAATGGAGAAGTATCATGCCCTCAAAGCTCTTAGAGCAGTAACAAACTATACATCAACAAAATACTAAAAAAAAAACCCATGAATTGTACCCTTCATGGCTATGGGCACCAACCCTCTGCTTATTTTTCTCATGATACTTCCTTGTTTGACTGCCCAAGTTCAAATCTTTTCTTGTTTTAAAACTTGTGGAATTCCTTAAAATCAGTTTTATCCCATTGTATTATCCCATTGTTCTCCCACTACCTTCCACATCTCTGGATCCAAACTTTCCTCCACAGCATTTGAGTACTTATTGATCTGCTCCTGAGTTACTACCAAACCTTGCTTCTCTGTTAACCTGATGAAGCATGCTTCATACTTCCCTGGCAAGGGAAGCTCATTTCTTACTAACTGCCCCATTTTGGTTGAAAAAAATGAAAGTGACTAGTTTAGCCCTTACCAAAGCTTCCTGCTGGCCTATTTTTGCCTGCTCACCTTATTCTTACCTTACCCTATTCTTACTGTCATGGGGATTCCTTTGCTAAACTTGGCCAATCACATCAGTCGAGCTGCTTTTTAGGGCCCCACATTTAAGTGCCAAATGTTGTGTCTGGACTAGCTCTCTGGAGAACCTCATTACCAGCCTGAGTCCTTGGTCTTAAAAGAGGAGTGAAAAGGCAGGACTCACCTAAATGGTTAAAAATGGAGTTCATTTATTCCAAATTCTCTCAGCCTTATATAACTTCATAGCCTTATATCAAGATCAGATTAAGAAGGAGAAAAATGAGAAAGAAAGTAAAATGAAAGCAAACAACAAAAAAGTGAAAATACTATGTTGTGATCCACATTCATTCCCCACAATCCAGTCTCTAGTGCAGATGTCTCTCTCTATCCAAAGCAACATTACACATGCTCTACCTACATGCTGCATATGCAGGACCACATAAACAACTGACTATTACATGTAAATGACAATGCCACTTGGTATCACTCTACTATAATTACAACACAGGTTGTCACTACTCCCTGACTTCTCAGGAAGGCTGAGAGTCCTTAAGAGAGATGGTGAGCTAAACATTGTCTGCAGGTTCCCTCTGGGCTGAAGGGTCTTACACCTCATTCAGAGTTCCCCCACTATCTGTGTGGCCCTCCACACTAGGTAGCTCATTTGCTCTCCAGAACATCATGACTCTGATCATTAAATTTAGAATCTGCTAAATTTTGTGATGTCATGACTGTGGCTCCACTGTGGTTCAATTGTTAGTTTCTGGATGCTTGCAATATTTTATCCATGACTTGGGAATTCTGGAATTTGGCTATAATATTCCTAGGAGTCTTTATCTTTGCATCTCTTTCAGAAAGGGATTGGTGAATTTTTTTGATATTTTACCCACTGATTCTAGGTCATTATAGAATTTTTCCTTGATAATTTTTTTGAAAGAAGCTATCCAGGTTTTACTTTTGATTTTGGCTTTCAGGTAATGTAATCATTCTGACATTGTGTCTCCTGTATCAATTTTTCAAGTCTGTTGTTCAATAAAGTATTTTACACACACACACACACACACACACACACATATATATATAATGTGTATATATATGTATATATATATATATATATATATATACATTTCATTCTTTTGTTATAGTTTGACTTATTCTTGATGTCTCATAAAGTCATTACTTTCCATATGCCCAATTCTAAATTTTAAGGAATTTTCTTCATTTTGCTTTTATGCCTCCTTTTCCACTTTGCCAATTCTACTTTTAAAGAAGTTGTTACCTTCAGTGGACTCCCCCCCCCCCAAGGGGGCCAAATCTATTCTTTGGTGGTTGTTGTTCTGTATTTTTGTTTTTTTAAAAGCTTTTTATTTTCAAAATATATGCATAGATAGTTTTCAATATTTACCCTCCTTTCACAGCCTTGTGTTCCAGATTGTTTTTCCTCTGTTCCTTTCCCCCACCCCTCCCTTCCTTCTATAGCAAGTAATCCAATATATGTTAAACATGTGCAATTATTCTATTAATATTTCCACAATTATCATACTGCACAAGAAAAAATCAGCTCAAGAAGGAAAAAAGTGAGAAAGAAAATAAAATGCAAACAAACAACAAAAAAATGAAAATACTATGTTGTGATCCACACTCATTTCCCACAGTCCAGTCTCAGAGTGTAGGTGACTCTCTCCATCAAAGGGCCATCACATCACTGGTCAACTCTATTCTTTAATGAGTTATTTTCTTCAATTTTTCTATTTTCTCTTTTGTTGGATTTTTCAAAATCCCCTTTGTGCTCTTCCAAGTAGATTTTTGGAGTTGATTCCCTTTTGAAGTTTTACATAAAGACATTTTGACATTGTATTCCTCTTCTGAGTTTCTGTTTTCTTCTTTGCTCCTGCCCTAGTAGCTTTCTCTTTTTGTTTTTGCTTTTTGCTCATTGTTAATAATTAAGCTCTGCTCCTGGAGCACAGGGGACACTTTCCATGCTTCACTTGCTGAGATACAGGCATCTGGTCACTGGCTTTCTTCTCCAGGAACCTCAGGGGTCTGTGGTTTATTCACTGTACTAGGGAAGTCAGACCTAATCAAGCCTGTATGCTGGACTTGTGGGAGTAACAGTTTACCTTCTGACCTGGGGTTGGAGACTTCACAGTTATTACACTAGCCTGCTCAGCCAGGACTGGATGGCTTCAGTTACTGACCTGTGCTATGACTAAGAACCTCCTGATGTTTTGCTCAGATACCTTCTTGCTGGGTTTTGCTCCCCTTTTATACCCAAGTGATAAAGACCTCTTCTAAATTCCTTGTAAGTTATCGTAAGCTGTAAAATTATTTTACTCCATCTTTTGTAGGTTATTTTTCTACAGAACCCATCCCAAGACTTGATTTAACATTGTTTCTGAGGGAAATTAGGGAGATCTCAGGCTATTTCCTAGCTTCTCTCTGCCCTCTTTGCTCTACCCTGGAGTTCATGTTTCTTACACTTTTTTCCCTCAACTTATGAGGAATATGAGGCCAGTAAGGTAGAATAATTATAATAATAATTGTCCTACCAATTTCACCAAGTTGTGAAAATGCAATTAAATCATCTATGTACAAATACTTTGTAAATAGTAAGGAGATATCAAGTCACTTAATCTCACAATTCCTCAGGCATCTCTACAAAACTATGAACTAGCAATCTGGATTAATATGGAAAGTCCCTAAACCAATGAAATCATACACCTAGCATCTTTGCTTTCCCAAGCCCTCATAAAAGGTAGAAGGGTAATAAGTGAAATAGCAAAGCTATTCTTCATCAGATTGTGCTCCTGCTAACCTTGATTTTAAGTTGCTCCAAGAACCACCAGTGGTTCTCTCAGCCTTCAAAATATAAAAGTATGCATCCTTCTCTGTTCTATCTTTGCTTGTCATGAGGAAAGAGCAAATTTGGACAGATAAAAGAAAAATAAAAAAAGAATGTTCTATACATTCATAGTCATATAGATGCTGGCTAAGAAAATAAGACATTTAGAGGCAGTCATGCTGTTCCAGCTGCCAATCTCTTATCCCCAGTCTGGAAGAATAGAGATGAGAGATGGAGAGAGAGACAGAAAAACAGATATAGCTAGCTAGCTAGCTAGAGACAGTAAGAGACAGAAAGAGAAAGTGAAAAAGAAAGAGAAAGAAACAGATAGATATAGGCAGAGAGAAAGGTAAAACAGGGCCCTGTAGGCTTGGGCAGTCCCAGCTTGGTCCCCTCTCTGAGAAACTTGGCCCTATGCCAGGGCCCTTCAGGCCCACCTTCTAGGAATGCCGGCCCAGCCCTGTGCTAGGCCTGTTTTGGAGCCCTGGGGGGCAAGCATGGGAAATGTAATGAATGTGGTAAAGGATTCAAAGAGAAGACGCATCTTACTATACATCACAGAATTCATACTGGAGAGAACTCTTATAAATGTTGTGAATGTGGAAAAGCAATTAGACAAAAAGGAAACCTTGTTGTACATCAGAGAATTAATATTGGAAATAATCCTTTTTAATTCAAAGAATATGAAGATTTAGGCAGCAGATATTTTTATCATAAGATTTTTATACTACAGAGAGACTTAATCAGTACACACTCATTGATTGTGCAAAATCTTTCATTTAGAAAGGGAATTATTGTGGAATTATTGGATGTGACATTTGAAATCCATCCCAATCCCTTCTTAATTTTACAGATGGTAGATCTTCTATCTAGGGAAGTTAATTGCATTGAACATGATTTTACTGATAGTGAGTGACAGACCTGGGAGTAGAATCATTTTTTTAAGCTAAATACAAGCTTGTTCCCCTCCACTATGCCATGCTATTTTTATAATCCCTCTGTAATCCATGACCTATAAATTCAAAGAATGTGAGCAAGTCTTTATCACCATGTTATATTCTATTGAAATAATATGCATTAGCCTTGGAATTTAAAATTTGGAAAGGACTTCAGAAGGTTATCCAAAACATATATGAAAGAAATCTTACTGTGTTATATGCAGGAGATCACCCAGACTTTACTTATAGATGTCTAGTGACCCCTAAAGGTAGACCAAACTTCTTAAGTATAACCTTGAGAGTGGGAGACTATGAAGTGTGTGTGTGTGTGTGTGTGTGTGTGTGTAAGCTGAAATGAATGTGGTATAAAACAAAATGACATTAATTACCTATGTATGAGTTAAAGAGCAACTATTGCTCTATGTTGATAAAAAGTTTTCTCACTGAGAATACCTTACATCAATGAAATCACTGATCTGTTGTAAGAAACGAAATCAAAACCTGTCTTTACATCAATTCAGATAACATTTAAAGCATTTTACAAACCTTAAAGTGCTGTATAAATGCTAGTTATTATTACATACCTGAACATATGTGTATATATTATATAATATAACCTAGAACTGAACATAGTACTAAAGCTATGGCCTTGCCAGTACAAAATTAATGATCATTACATCTTTACTCTTAGAAATTATTTTGTCAGTGCAGCACAAGAGAGCATTAGTTTTTGTTGCTGTTGTTTCAGGGGTTTGGGGCTATCTTATTAAATAAGTGATTAATTAAACTTCTAGTTCATTGAAACCTAAAAAAAAGAAAGATAAACCAAATATAGCCAGTGACAAGCAGGTTGAGAAACAAAGAAAGGATTCATTTGTTTTAGTTTTTTTGTATTTAAACTCAGGACAGATACATGTTTTAAGAAATGGACCCCTTATTTCTTTTACTATATTGAAAGTAGAGATCCTAAGAAAACAATGCAAAACAAACCCTTTTCCCTCCTCCAAAAAAGAAAAAAAATCCCAAGGCCTGGCCTAAATCATTCTATCTAAAGTAATGTGCACAGGAGAAAATTAGTTTCATCATCTGTAAAATGAGAGATGTGGTTTTCTTGGAAGTCCTTTCTAACTTTAGATTTATGTTCCTTTAATAAATTACTTATGTAATTTTGAAAATAAATGTTCTCATACATTCAGGAGTATAATTGAATATAGCCAATAGATAATTGAGAGATTTTTTGTTTGTTTATTTTTTGGGTTTTTTTTTTTTTGCTTTATTATTAAAGCTTTTTATTTGCATAACATATGTATGGGTAGTTCCTCAGCATTGATCTTTACAAAGCTTTCTGTTACAAATTTTACCCCCAGTCCCCTCCCCTCCCCTAGATGGCAGGAAGTCCACTACATGTTAATAATGTTAAAATACTTGACAAATTGTTGTGCAAGAAAAATCCTATCTACAAGAAAAAAAATCAGAGAAAGGAAACACAAGGCAAGTAAACAGAGAGATTTTTGAGATAATTGAAAGATAATTGGTGTGTTTGTTTAACTTGAAAATCATAAAGTGCAGAAAATTAAGGCTGCCTTTGTTATATTGTTAATTGTAAAGATGTTTTAAAACTGAAGGAAAATATTCACGATGCAGATTAAACATAAAAGTATACCATTTGCACACAAGTAGAGAACTGGTTGCTAATTTTTCTACCAGCATGCTAATGCATACCTTTTTTCTAGGAAGCATTTACTGCAGTTTAAACAACAAACAACAACAACAAAAAAAAAGGTCAGTTCTCCTGACCTTTGCCTGCATATCTGCAATGATTATACCTGTATTTTGCAATTGAAATAGACATTAAAAAGTGTCTCACCTAATGAGTATCTGAACAGGTTCCTATATGACACTACAAAAAACAAGTTATCCAAACCTTACTTGCAGATATCTACTTACTGAAAAATTTCATCAGCTAGTTGGTACTATGGGTAGAATGTGGTGGCAGGATACAGGAATTCCTGAATATAAATTGTGACTTCATATAAGTTTTATGAGTATGTTATTAAACCATAGTGTGGCTCAGTTTCCTCAACTATAAAACTATAAAATGAGGGTAATGATAGCAACTACTACAAGAGTTGCTTTGGGGATAGAAAAAGATAAATTTAAAGTGCTATATTAATGCTACTTTTAATTAATTTTTAAAAATTATTGACATAGTTTGTTTTCATATAAAAATAAGTCATTGCCAGAGCTCCCCGATTCCGTGGTTACTCTCATGATAATTGAAAATAAATTGAAAAAATCATTTAAAAATATGGTATATGAATGTTATGGAATATTATTGTTCTGTAAGAAATGACCAAGAGGAGGATTTCAGAGAGGATTGGAGAGACTTGCATGAACTTATGCTGAGTGAAATCAGCAGAACCAGGAGAACATTATACACAGCAACAAGACTATATGATGATTAATTTTGATGGACATGGTTCTCTTCAACAATGATGTGATTCAAACCAGTTGTTCTGCGATGAAGATAGTCATATACATCCAGAGAGAGGCCTGTGGGAACTGAGAATGAACCACAACACAGCATTTTAATGCTTTCTGTGAATATTTCCAAGCATTTTGTTTTCATTCTTAGGTTTTTTTTTTTTTTTTCTTCTCTTTCTAGATCTGATGTTTCTTGTGCAGTAAGATAACTGTATAGATATGTATACATGTACTGTATTTCTCATATAATTTATCCTATCTAGCATGTATTAGATTACCTGTCATCTAGGGGTGGGGGGGTGGGGAGAAGGAAAGGAAAAGCTTGGGGAAAAAAAAAGTTTTTTTTTGCAAAGGTCAATGTTGAAAGGTCACTCATGTTTTGTAAATAAAAAGCTTTATAAAAAAATTAAGTAAAGCAAATAAGCAAAATTAACAATATATTAACCTCTATGAAAGTATATGAAATAATTCTACATCTATGACACACAACCTATTTTTTAAAAAATTATTTAAATTATTTATTTGCCTCTTTGATAAATTGATTCATTTTGCCATTTAAAAATTGAATTTAAAAATCTATCAATCTCTCCAGTCTATTTCCCATTGACTGAGAAGACAAGCAACATAATATTAATTATACATGTGACACTATGCAAATATATTTCTCTATTAGCCATACTGCAAAAATGATAGTAAAGGAAGTGAAAAGATATATGCTTCAATATGTATTCACAGTTAATCAGTTCTCTCTCTGGAGATGGAGTGTTTTTCATCATGAATCTTTTTGAATTTTTTTAGGATCATTTTATTTATCAGAGCAGCTCAATCTCTCGCAACTGGTTATTATGATAATAGTGTTATTGCAAGATATAACATTTTGTTTCTGTTCATTTCACTTCTCATCATTTCATATGTCTTCAAAGTTGTTGTTTTTTTTCTCTACCCATACAGCTCAAAACTTTTTACAGCACAATAGTCTTACCACTGGACTACAATGACTTTGGAGGAATGAAACTGATGATTTTGCATAGCTCTACCTCACTTAAATTCAATTTGCTCCAATTCAAGATATCACCTACACTGTTATCCCTGGTACTCTTTAAAAAGACAGATGAACAATAACCTGCAAGTGGTATTAGGTACCCTTTGGGTACCCAAGTGGACAGTTTGTGTTGAATAATGTATTTCCTTTCTTCTTATTTACACTCTTTCCCCTCCTTTTCTCTCTACTCTTTTTCCCCCTTTTTTCCCTCTCTGTCTTCTTCTTTTCCCCCTTCTTTTCCTCCCTGTTTCCTTCTACTCCTTCTACTTATCCTCTTGTTCTTCCCCCTTTTTCCTCCTCTTTCTCTTCTTTGCTTTACCATCTTCTCTTCCTTCTTTCTACTTCTACTTCTCCTCTTCCTTCTTTTTTACAGCATAAATTCACTTTTAATTGTCAATATTATCATAAAACTGGATAATATCTGCTTCCCAATAAGCAAAATATGCTGCATTTCTCTAAGCATTGCTTATATTTTACTTTTTGTGGAAATAAGTGCTGCCTTCTTAGAGATGGAGATATCATCCTGTTAGTACATCTTAAGCATTTTTCATTTTTTATTTAGCAGTTTTTGAACTTCCCCATCATTTTCATATAACTAGTCTTGTTGTTTGTGAGTGTTCTGACCCAGATGAGGAAATGCACTACTGAATATCAACTCTTTGAAAACTACTCAAAACATTTTGCCAAATGTGTATTGGCTCTACTTTCACTTCAAGTCAACAATAAACTCTTCTTGCTCAGAGAATCCCTCTGATCTATTATCAATTCATCTGGTAGTTATTTTGCCACGTCATCATAAATTTTTTGAATATGAATATTTTGCTTGGAGAGGATGTCTATGATCATTCCAGGACTGTGTACCACACATTGCCTTTGTTACTGTCACATCCTGTAAGAATGGAGCTTGATACTTAATCAAAATATTGATTTTAATTTTTTTTTATATTCTCCTTTTTTGGAGTCAGAATTTTTGTGGCATGTTAGCTGGAGGCAAAAAATACAATAATAAGAGAGAGCCAAGATTGTGGAGAGCAGACACTTCTTTATCTGAGTTCCTTCTAGTGTCCTTCAGATCAATACTAGATGTATGGAGTGTAACAAACTTCTAGTAGAAGATACTTTGAAGAAGTTCATTAAAGGTCTATTTCAATTGCATAGGAGGGGGGAGGTGGCTTAGTACAGACATAGCACAGGGAGCCAGGAATTGCCCCCAGGAATCTACTGGGATGCTCTTAGGAAAATTCAGCTGCATTGGCTACTCTGTCCTGGTTAAAAGCCAGTGGATCAGCATATTAACTGTGAGACATGCAACACAAATACAAAAGGCAACTAGACCTGGCAATGTCTACTTGGCACTGGAAGTCAGTCAACAGCACTGGCCCCAGGCCAAACTAAAGTAACTATTGCCTGGAGAGGAAGATTGGGTCAACTGCCCCTTTGCATTAAGAGTAGACCTCAACCTTTTAAAAATGAGCAAAAAAACCAAAAGAACTCTGAACATTGATAGCTTTTATGGAGAAACAGAACAGACCACAAATCTTGAGGATCCTAAAGGCAAATCAGCTCCAGATGAAACCCCAAAGAGTGATATGAGTTGGTTCCTATCTCACAAGGCTTTCTTAGAAAAATTCAAAAAGTATCTTTAAAAAGAGTTAAAAGAAAAATGAGGAAAGGAAATGAGAATTTTGCAAGAATATTTGGAAAAGGAAAAACAGAAATTATCTGAAGAAAATGCCATAAAAATATATTGGATAAAATGGAAAAAGCATATATTTCCTTACAAAATAGAAATGAAAAACAAGCCAATTCATTGAAAAACAGAATTCTGGAAATGGAAAAAGTGAAATGAATAAAACTTCTCATTTAAAAGTTCAATTGGCTGAATGCAAAAGGAAATAAAAAAGCTAACGGAAGAAAATTATTCATTAAAATTAGAATTGAACGAATGGAAGTGAATATCTCACAGAGACTTCAAGAATCAATTAAGCAACCCCCTCCCAAAAAAAAGAAAAAAAAATAGAAGAAAATGTAAAATGGCTCATTCGAAAAACAAATGACCTGGAAAATGGATGTAGGACAGACAATGTAAGATTTATTGGACTTCCTGATGGCCATAATAAAAAAAAAAGAGCCTAGACATCATCTTTCAGGAAATCATAAAGGAAAACTGCCTAGATGTCCTAAAAACAGAGGATAAAATAGTCATTGAAATAATCATTAATAGCCCCCTGAAAGACAATCCAAAATGAAAACACCAAGGAACATAGTAGCTAAATTTCAGAATTATCAAATGTATGAGAAATATTGCAAGCATCCAGAAGGGGGAAAAACAAAAACAAAAACAAAACTCAAATATCAAATAGCCACAATCAGGATTATCCGAACCTATCAGCTTCCACTTTAAAGAATTAAAGGGCCTACAATCTGATATTCTGAAAGGCAAAGGAACTTGGATTGCAGCCAAGAATCAACTATCCAGCAAAATTGAGCATAATCTTTTAGGGGAAAAGATGGATATTTAATGAAAGAGGTGAATTCCAAGTATTTCGGATGAAAAGACAAGAGCTGAATAAAAAATTTGATCTTCACATACAGAACTCAAGAAAGCATAAAAAGGT
>JAJPUD010031204.1:0-12673 GCA_023553655.1 Myrmecobius fasciatus | reverse complement strand
ATCGAAGGACCTGGAACCAGATATTCTGAAGGGCAAAAGAACTTGGATTACAACCAAGAATAACCTATCCAGCTAGAATGAGCATTATCCTTCAGGGAAGAAGATGTTCATTCAATGATATAGGTGAATTTCACCTATTTCTAATGAAAAGACTGGATCTGAACAAAAAATTTGACACCCAAACACAGAACTCAAGAGATGCATAAAAAGGTAAAAAGGAAAGGACTCTTGGGAACTTTATTTTTACAAGGGGGATACTTAAAGTTTGGGGGTAAAATTAACTAGATAGTACTTTGATAATATGAAAAAGAGAACTATAGGAGGAAAAGTTGTCATACTGAGGAAAAGACCTGAAAAAAGTGTAAAATAAGATCTAAAAAAGGAGGTAAAAACAAGGTAAAATCACTTGAAGAGGCAAAGAAAACCTAATATAATTAAGAGAAAGAGGGGAGGGAGATGAGCATTGTGTAAATCTTACTCTCATCAGGTTGGGCTCTAAAAGTGTATATCAGACGTTTGATTTCACATAGAAACATGTCTGTTGCTAGAGGGAAGTGGGAGGGAAAGGAGGAAAAGTAAGGGACAAACAAATAGAAGGGTAAATAGAAGAATCAGGGGAAAGGAGTAAAAACAGGGGGAGGGGATTTAAAGGGTGGAGTATTGTTTGGGGGAGGGGATCATCAAAAGCACAGTACTGAGGAGCGGAGAAGGGAGAAAGGGGAAAGGAAAGGGGAAAACATAACTTGGGTAAATAAGATGGCAGGAAATAAAGAATTAGTTATTCTAACTGTGAATGTGAATGGGATGAACTCTCCCATAAAGCAGAAGTGGATATCAGACTGGATTAAAAACCAGAATCCCACAATATGTTGTCTACAAGAAACACATCTAAAACATAGGGACACATATAGGATGAAGGTAAAAGGCTGGAGCAGAAAATATGCTTCAGGTCAACAAAAAAAAAGCAGGGGTAGCAATCCTTATCTCAGATCAAGTAAAAGCCGAGATAGATCTAATCAAAAGAGATAAGGAAGGAAACTATATTTTATTAAAGGGTACCATAGATAATGTACCAATATCTATACTAAATATATATGTACCAAGTGCAATAGCACACAAATTCCTACGGGAGAAATTAAGAGAGATGCAAGAAGAAATAGACAGCCAAACGATACTAGTGGGGGATCTCAACCTTGCTCTCTCAGAATTAAATAAATCAAACTACAAAATAAACAAGAAAGAAACTAGGGAGATAAACCAATTGTTAGAAAAGTTAGGTATTATAGATCTATGGAGAAAGTTGAATGGAGACAGTAAGGAGTTTACTTTTTTCTCAGCAGTCCATGGAACCTATACAAAAATTGACCATGTGTTAGGGCATAAAAACCTCAAAATCAAATGTAGAAAGGCAGAAATAGTAAATGCATCCTTTTCAGATCATGGTGCAATAAAAATCACTTGCAATATAAGGCCAGGAGAAAATAAACCAAAAGTTAATTGAAAATTAAATAATCTAATCCTGAAGAATGAATGGGTGAAAGAGCAAATCATAGACACAATCAATAATTTCATCCAGGAGAATGACAATAAGGAGACAACATACCAAAATTTGTGGGATGCGGCCAAGGCGGTTATAAGGGGCAGTTTAATATTTCTAGATGCTTACTTGCATAAACTAGAGAAAGAAAAGTTCAATGAATTGGGCTTATTATTAAAAAAACTAAAAAAAGAACAAATTAAAAACCCTCAATTAAATACCAAATTGGAAAGTCTAAAAATAAAAGGAGAAATTAATAAAATTGAAAATAAGAAAACTATTGAATTAATAAATAAAACTAAGAGTTGGTTCTATGAAAAAACCAACAAAATAGACAAGCCCTTACTTAATTTGCTAAGAAAAAGGAAAGAGGAAAATCAAATTGTTAGTCTCAAGAATGATAAGGGAGAACTTTCCTCCAATGAAGAGGAAATTAGAGCAATAATTAGGAGTTACTTTGCCCAACTTTATGCCAGTAAGTTTGATAATCTAAATGAAATGGAGGAATATCTACATAAATATAGATTGCCCAGGTTAACAGAAGAGGATATAAATTATTTAAATAGCCCCATACCCAACCAGGTAGGGTGGAAACAGAGAAAGAAAATTATAGACCAATTTCCCTAATGAATATTGATGCAAAAATTTTATTATAGATATTAGCAATGAGATAGCAGAAAGTCATCCCCCGGATAGTACACTATGATCAAGTAGGATTTATACCAGGGATGCAGGGCTGGTTCAATATTAGGAAAACTATCAGCATAATTAATTATATTAATAACCAAACTAACAAAAAATATATTATCTCAATAGATGCTGAAAAATCCATTGATAAAATCCAACACCCTTTCCTATTCAAAACACTAGAGAGTATAGGAATAAATGGGCTTTTCCTTAAAATGATCAGTAGCATCTTTTGAAAACCATCAGCAAGCATTGTATGTAATGGAGACAAACTAAAACCATTCCCCATAAGATCAGGAGTGAAACAAGGCTGCCCACTGTCACCATTACTATTTAATATTGTATTAGAAATGTTAGCTTTAGCAATAAGAGAAGAAAAAGAGATAAAAGGAATCAGAGTAGGTAATGAAGAAATCAAATTATCACTCTTTGCAGATGACATGATGGTATACTTAGAGAACCCTAGAGACTCAACTAAAAAACTACTAGAAACAATTCACAACTTCAGCAAAGTGGGAGGATTCAAAATTAATCCACATAAATCATCAGCATTTTTATATATTACCAACAAAGCTCAGCAGCAAGAGATACAAAAAGAAATTCCATTCCAAATAGCAGATAATAGGATAAAATATTTGGGAATCTATCTGCCAAGGAAAAGTCAGAAACTATATGAACTAAATTACAAAACACTTTCCATACAAATAAAATAAGATCTAATTAACTGGAAAAATATTAAGTGCTCATGGGTAGGCAGAGCGAACATAATAAAAATGACAATACTACCCAAATTAATTTACTTATTTAGTGCCATACCAATCAAACTCCCAAGAAATTATTTTACAGATCTAGAAAAATAGTAGCAAAGTTCATTTGGAAGAACAAAAAGTCAAGGATTTGAAGGGGATTAATAAAAAAAAAGGCAGATGAAGGTGGCCTTTCTGTACCAGATCTAAAACTATATTATAAAGCAGCGGTCATCAAAACCGTTTGGTACTGGCTAAGAAATACAGCAGTCGATCAGTGGCACAGGATAGGATATCAGGACAATCTAGGCAATAACCTTAACAATTTAGTATTTGATAAACCCAAAGGCCCCAGCTTTTGGGATAAGTACTCACTATTCGGCAAAAACTGCTGGGAAAATTGGAAACTAGTGTGGAAGAAATTAGGGCTTGACCCATACCTAACACCACATACCAAGATAAGATCTAAATGGGTTCATGATCTAGATATAAAGAGTGATTTTGTAAACAAATTAGAGGAACGTAATATAGTTTATCTCTCAGACCTGTGGAGATGGAATAAATTTATGTCCAAAGAAGACCTGGAACTCCTAATTGAACACCAGATGAATAATTTTGATTATATTAAGTTAAAAATTTTCTATATAAACAAAAAAAATGCAGACAATATTAGTAGGGAAGCATCAAATTGGGAAATCATCTTTACATTTAATGGTTCTGATAAAGGTCTCATTTCTAAAATATATAGAGAATTGTCTCATATTTATAAGAATTCAAGCCACTCTTCAATAGATAAGTGGTCAAGGGATATGAACAGACAATTTTCACATGATGAAATTAAAACCATCTCTAGTCATATGAAAAGTTCCTCCAAATCACTATTGATCAGACAATGAATGTTGGAGGGGATGTGGGTAAACTGGGAGAGCAGTGTTTCTACTGGGCCTATATCCCAAAGAGATCTTAGAGGAGGGAAAGGGACCCACCTGTGCAAGCATGTTTGTGGCAGACCTTTTTGTAGTGGCTAGAAACTGGAAACTGAAGGGATGCCCATCAATTGGAGAGTGGCTGAATAAATTATGGTACATGAATGTTATGGAATATTATTGCTCTATAAGAAACGACCAGCAGGACGATTTCATGAGGCCTGGAGGGACTTGCATGAACTGATGCTGAGTGAAACAAGCAGAACCAGGAGATCATCATACACAGCAACAACAGTATTACATGATGATCAATTCTGATGGCCATGGCTCTCTGCAACAAAGAATTGTCTCAAACCAGTTCCGATTGTTCACTGAAGAAAACCATATACACCCAGAGAGAGGGAAATGAAATATGGACCACAACGTAACATTTTCATGATCTCTATTGACATTTGCTTGCATTGTGTTGCCTTTCTCTGATTCTTTTTTTTCTGGTAGATAGGATTTTTCTTGCAGAACTTTTCAAGCATTTCTACATTATTAACATGTAGTGGACTTCCTGCCATCTAGGGGAGGGGAGGGGACTGGGGCTAAAATTTTTAATGGAAAGCTTTGTAAAGATCAATGTTGGGGAACTACCCATACACATGTTATACAAATAAAAAGCTTTAATAAAAAAAATATTTAGTTCATATCCCAACTCCTGTGTAAATATTTTCTCATTATGCCACTTATTATGCAATATTTTTACTCTCTTGCTTTTTCACTGACTGTTCCTCATGCTTAAACTGTTCTTTCTCCTTTCCTTATCCTCCTAGCTTCCTGTATCTTTCTTTAAATCTCAAGCAAATTGGACCTCCCTCAGGAAGTGGACCTTTCCCTAATCTTTCTAGGTCTTGCTTCTGAGATTACCTTTCAATTTCATTGTATATATTATATATATGCATATCACATATGTATATTTTTGAGTATTTTATATATTTTTATATTATGCATATACATAGGTATTTGCCTATTAGCTCCTCTGTTAGAATATGAACTCTTTGAGTTGAGGCTAAAAATTGTATTTCTTTCAGTCTTTGTCTATGTCTTTCTTTTTTCCTTTTACCGTTGCTTATTGTCTAGGGCACATAGAAGAAAAATAACTGTTTATAAGGCAAAACCTCTGTGTCACACTTTTTGCTCTTCAGAAACCCATCATGTAAGTTGTATGGTACTTCCTACATCTGTACTTATTTTTCTATAGTGTCAGAAGATACACCTCATACTCTGAAGACTATTAGTTCAGCAATATTATTATAATGCCTTATAAACAATAAATGCTCAAAGAATATTGTCTTTAAGTGAATTGGCTAGTAGGAAGTTTTTCTCTGCGGTGGTAAGAACAGTGCCATATTTAGTTTTAATAAATAGCAGATATGAATCCTAGAAATTGCTCTGAAGTATCAATTTGTTCTGTAGTTTCCAATGACCAGAATATAGAAATATGTTGACAGGAATTCTTTTTTTATTCTTTAGTAAGGCTTTATATTTATAGAATGTATGCATGAGAAATTTTTCAACATTGACTTTTACAAAACCTTGTGGGTCAAATTTTCCCCTCCTTATCCCCACCCCCTCTCCTACATAGCAAGTAATTCCAATACATGCTAAATATGTAAAAATATATGTTAATTCCAATATATGTATTCATATCTACAGTTGTCACGCTGCACAAGAAAAATCAGATAAAGAAGGGAAGAAAAAAACTGTGAAAGAAAAACAAATGCAAGCAAAAAACAACAGAAAGATTGAAAATACCATGTTGTGGTCCACACTCAGTTCCCACAGTCCTCTCT
This sequence comes from Myrmecobius fasciatus, assembly GCA_023553655.1. NCBI lineage: Eukaryota > Metazoa > Chordata > Mammalia > Dasyuromorphia > Myrmecobiidae > Myrmecobius > Myrmecobius fasciatus. Next base: position 6,939 of record JAJPUD010031204.1, on the reverse strand, counting down.
CTGGGTGTTGATGGCTCTCTTCATCACAAAATTATTGGAAGTGATCTGAATCATCTCATTGCTGAAAAGAGCCATATTCAACGAACTAATCATCGTATAATATTGTTTTGCCGTGTACAATGTTCTCCTGATTCTGCTCATTCACTTAGCATCAATTCATATAAGTCTCCCCAGGCCTCTCTAAAATCATCCTGCTGATCTTTCCTTGTAGTACAACAATATTCCATGACATTCATATACCATAACTTATTCAACAATTCTCCAATTGATGGGCATCCTTTCAATTTCCAGTTTCTTGCCACTACAACAAGGGCTGACACAAACATTTTTTCATATGTGGGTCCCTTTAAGATCTCTCTGGGATATAAGCCCAATAGAAATACTGCTGGATCAAAGGGTATACCTCGTTTGATAACTTTTTGAGCATAGTTCCAAATTGTTCTCCAAAATGACTGGATCTGTGTTGATAGGAATTCTAAACAAGAGGCAGCAAGTCCTCAAAAGAGCTTCATTGGAGGATTCTGACCAAGATATATAATGGATTTGCAGTGGCAGGGATTATTTTGATTCATTTTGTTTTTAAAGAAATTTAGCAGCATCAAAAAGTAAATCAGATTAAATATTTGGGGGATATTAGAAAGATAATTATTTCTATTTTGCACATAAGTCTTTATGCTTATTAAAATATGGCTCAAGTGATATTGTGGTTCTAATAAAAACATATCATTTCAAAGTAAATTTGTTTATATTCCTTCTTTTTTTAACCTATTTGCCAGGAATCGAATATGTTTATGCTAGTTTTATTTTTGCAAAATCACCGTCTATTTTTGTATAGCCCACAGTCATTAATACAGAACAGATTCAACATTGAAAAGTTTTCAAAAATGTATCATTTTGCTATTGGTCCCATCAGGACCTTCTCCTGAGAATAATGGTTCTATCTTCAGACTTAGTGATTCCTCTCCTCTAATTTAGTCCTTGTTCCTGAACATGAGAATGGCTCTCAGTGTCTCCTTTTGTACTTGGTAACTAACTGAAGATGGCCTTAGCACTTTGCATGCTTATATCTTCATAATCTTCTTTTGCTTTATCATTCTGATATGACCTAGATATTGGACTGGCCATCATGATTATGGCCTATAGATGCTATAACAAGGCAAAAATATTCTTTAAATTTTTAATAGTAATACCTTTTTATTTTTCAAAACACATTGCATTTCTCTGATCAATAGTGATTTGGAGCACCTTTTCATGTGACTAGACATAGTTTCAATTTCTTCGTCTGCAAATTGTCTGTTCATATCTTTTGACCATTTATCAATTGGAGAATGGCTTGAATTTGTATATATTTGAGTCAATTCTCTATATATTTTAGAAATGAGGCCTTTATCAGAACCTTTGAATGTAAAAAATATTTTCCCCGTTTATTGCTTCTCTTCTAATCTCATCTGCATTCATTTTGTTTGTACAAAAACTTTTTAACTTGATATAGTCAAACTTGCCTATTTTGTGATTCATGATGATCTCTAGTTCTTCTTTGGTCACAAATTCCTTCCGCCTCCACAGGTCTGACAGGTAAACCATCCTACATTGTTCTAATTTGTTTATAATATCATTCTTTATCTCTAGATCATGAATCCATTTTGACCTTATCTTGGTATATGGTGTTAGGTGTGGGTCAATGCCTAATTTCTTCCATACTAGTTTCCAATTTTCCCAGCAGTTTTTGTCAAATAGTGAATTCTTATCCCAAAAGCTGGGGTCTTTGGGTTCGTCAAACACTGGTTTGCTATGGTCTTTGACTATATTGCTCTGTGAACCTAACCTATTCCACTGATCAACTACTCTATTTCTTAGCCAGTTCAAAATGCTTTTGATGACCACTGCTTTATAACATAGTTTTAGATCTGGTATAGGTAGGCCACCTTTATTTGCTTTTTTTCCCCATGAATTGCCTTGAAATGTTTTACCTTTTGTTCTTCCAGATAAATTTTGTTGTTATATTTTCTAGGTCAATAAAAAAAAATTCTTGGGAGTTTGATTAGTATAGCACTAAATAAATGGATTAGTTCAGTTAATATTGTCATCTTTATTATATTGGCTCGACTTAACCAAAATGACTTGATATTTTTTTCACTTCTTTAGATATGACTTTATCTGTGCGAACTGTGTTTCGTAGGTTTGTTCATATGTTTCCTGAGCTTCCCTTGCCAGATAGATTCCCAGCTATTTAATATTATCAACATTCATTTTAAATGTAATTTCTATTTGTATCTCTTGCTGTTGGATTTTGTTAGTGATGTATAAAAATGCTGATGATTTATGCAGATTTATTTTGTATCCTGCAACTTTGCTAAAGTTGTGGATCAATTAAAAAATAGTTGATTCTCTAGGGTTCTCTAAGAATAGCATCATATCATCTGCAAAGAGTGATAATTTGGTTTCCTCATTACCAACTCTAATTTTAATTGCTTTTTCTTTTCTTATTGCCAAAGCTAGCATTTCTAATACAATAATGAATAGTAATGTTGTTAATGGGCAATCTTATTTTACCCCTAATCTTATTGGGAATGGTGCCAGTTTATCCCCATTACATGGCAAAGTGCACATCAAAGGCTTCATGGGAAGCAGAGACAAGTTGGCAGAGAGGACACACATTTCTTTCTGACCTTCTCCCATTCCCCTCAGATCAATTAGCAAATCCACAGTCTAAATTAGTTCGTACTGGCAGAATCCACAAATATTGTTTTTTAAATAGAGGCTACTGACTATTTTAAGGAAAAGGTCATTTATTCCTATACTTTCTTTTTTGGGGGTCTCTTTCAGGAAGTGTTCAGTGAGTTCTTTCAATAGCTATTTTACCTTCTGATTCTATAACATCTGGGCTATCTCTTTGATAATTTCTTGAAAAATAGTGTCTAGGCTCTTTTTTCATCAAAGTTTTCAGGAAGTCCAATAATCCTTATCTTCTTTCTCCTAGTTCTCTTTTCCAGGTCAGTTGTTTTTCCAATTAGGTATTTTACATTCTTTTCTATTTTTTTTTAAATTTTGCTTGACTGGGGGCATCTAGGTGGTACAGTGGATAGAGTACCAGCCCTTAAGTCAGGAAGACCTGAGTTCAAATCTGGTCTCAGACACTTAACATGCCCTAGCTGTGTGACCCTGGGCAATTCACTTAACCTCAATTGCCTCAGCAAAAAGAATAAAAAAAAGAAAAAAAAATATTGCTTGTCTGATTCTGCCTATCCAGAACTAATTCAGAGTCTGGATTTGCTAGTTAGTCTGAGGGTAGTGGAAGAAGGTGAGAAAGAAATGTGTATCCTCTCCACCATCCAGCCCATTGTACAGATACTGAGGAAAACTGGTTAAGTGACTTGCCCTGGATCACAAAGTCTGAGGTCACTTTTGAGCTCAGGAAAAGAAGTCTTCCTGACTCCAGGCAAATCATTCTACTGTACTTCCTAGTTACCCCATGAATTAGATATTGTGTCCCAAAAGTTTGAGTTCAGTTTTAATCTATTTAAGCCTAAAACTACACTAAGATCTTTGTGTGCCCTGTAGAACAATGTCAGTTCTTAGCTGGTTTGTGAGTATAACACTTAGGCTATATTGCATTTCTTCTGCAGTGTTCATAACATCTAATACAACAATAAATATGTGCATGTGGTATTTCCTTATTTCTATTTTGGTCCATGCCAGCAATATCATAAGTCTAGGAAAAGTTCAGTATGAAATTGTCCTCAGCTGCTGCAGATCTGTAACTCTTTTGTAACAAACATAATCTTAGAAAGCTGCGTAGGCTGCTGAGGTGGTGTGATTTGTCTGTGGTCACACAATCCATATGTGTCAGACATAGAATTTGAACCTAGATCTTCACAGATACAGTGTCAGACTCCTTTTCAATCTGCCATTCTCTCTTGCTAAATACATCGGAGTAATAATTCCCTCAAAGAGGATGAAATTTTTACCTTGATTATTATAGTTAACTCCCTTGTAAGAAAACTATTTCCACAAATGCAGTATAAAACTTTAAAAAAAATTAGTGTCTTGGATACTTATCTAGAGCACTAAGAATTTAAAGGACTCCTCCAATGTCATACAACTGGCATATATTACAAGAAGAATTTGAAACCAACTCTTCCTACATTCGGGAACAGTTCTCCACCCACTATACCATGGTGCCTCTTTTTCTGGATACCCAAGAAATAAATGTTTTTAAAATTAATCCTGAGTTACATTAAGTTGAGGAAATCATTATAAGTATCTCTGTGTCATCTTCAGGTCTTTACTGTCCTCAAGGATATCTAAACACACTTTTCTGCCTGAGTGATTTTCTTTTACCTTTTGGGTGCAAAACAAACATGTATATGAGAAACAGTTTTCTTCTTGTCCTATACTCCCAGTCAGGCAAAGGAGATTTGAAAGCATAAGTATTCCAACCTTTCCATGTGGGCAGCTGTACTAAGCAAATTGGATGCTTTGGTGACATTGAACATCTTGATGAGACATCAAAAGGAGGGGAACATTAAGTCAGCTAATCTCTGAAGTATACTTTCTCCATTTTTTGAGCTATCCCTTTGACTTTCCTTTCTGCAAGAAAAGAGAGAAAAAATCAATATTTTCTATCATCTCTGCTGGTTCAGTCCTTCTTCTGACACTTACTAGACACATGCTTGTGGGCAAGTCATGCACCTTCCTTGAGAATTAAAAAGAGAAGAACAAGAAATCCCAAACAGAGTTCAGGAAATTGGTAAAATGTAACCGAGACTCAAAGAGAAGCAAAATCTTATTTATCAGCTTTCAAGCTCTAGAATAATTTGGAGAGTTTCATCACCTTTGAGGCAATGCCTTCTGTATCCAGTAGACCAGAACTTCTCCGCCTAAGTTGCTAATTAGCTGCTTCTCTAGGGGTGGTAATGTCCATGACAAGGTTGTTGTTCAGTATCAAACAGATTATGCCACATTTGGATAAAGAGACTTCTAGATGCATTAAAGTGACTCAAGATGAATTCCACTCTAATGTTCTGGCTATAAACCTTGCCCAAACTGAAAGGTGAATTGAAAATTCTAAAAGTTTGTCTTTAAGAGATCAAACAAGGGACTAGATACAATGTAATCTTTGAACAGAGGATAATACTTAAAAGGAGACTCAATCTAATTAAAAAAATGACTTTTAAATAACATCAAAGCATAAAGATAGCTGCCCAATCAGCCTCTGTCCCCTTTCGTTTTAGATATATTAGTGTAGTGATAACAAATAGCCTCAATGCCATCTTAATATTTGTGCCTTATATGTACAAAGCAGCTCATATACCTTCATGCATTTAAATTATACACTATAGAAGGAGAATTAGGAATTTTTGGACAGATGAAAACTGAAATCACAACTTTAGCTCTTGAATAATGAGGTCATTGTCTAGTAAAGGCAAATTGTTCTTGATATTTACAATGATGTTTTCCCCACTTTGTGATTAGTTTTTCAACATTAACAGAGCTGGAATGAAAAAAAAAAAGACCATGACTTTTAAGATACTTCCTCAATGTGTTTATCACTATGAAGTACTTTTGAAATGTTCCTTAGCACGTACTACTGTAAACTCTTAGATTGCAGAACATTGCACACAATGGGGACTCAAAGCATAATTATCAATAGACTGTCTTATCTCTTGCTTTTTCTCTTTATTTGAGCCTTAATGAGGCAGTAATAAATCATGGGTTTTATATAACTACAGCTGGATGGGACAGTTCTTAATTATCTGAATTTGTTTTCAACCCACTTCAAATACATTTCCAGCCCTCTTACTTTAATTTGTTTTATGACAGTCCAGTCCACAAGCTCTGATTCCCCTCTAATGCTGTGTTAATGGCTGCCAAATGTCCTAGCAGTTTTGACCATAGCAATTGCTGAAGCGGAAAAGTTCAGAAGCATCAGTGTGTTCTATCAAAAGGCTATTTTGAAGAAGGCACATATTTTCCAGGTAGTTACTTCCATTGTTCACTTCATTTTGCAATTGGGAGTGAGTATTCCATAAACAGAGATTTATTGTTGTCTTTTGTGTTCAAAGGCAAAGGCCTATAATGACTTCTATACACTTGTAGATGAAGCTGAAATGATGATCCAAAATTCTGTCTAAATTCCATATTTAGCAGAGTCCTTAGTAGATAGCGATGGCATCTTTGGGAAACCTTGTAGCACAGGGCAGTGGTGTCAAACTCAAATAGAAATGGGTACCACTAAAAATTCATAAGCATTTCCACTGGTTGCATATTGACTTAAAAACATACATTTTTATGTTTCTGTTTTATTAATAAAAATCAGGTAGGAACTCCATTTTAATCAGATTTGGGGTGTATTCTAGAGTGTCATAAATACATATTTTCACTTTCTTCGGTAAGGAATGGAGCTCTTTATTTGGATTTAACCAACTTTGGTATAGACAACAGCTTTAACAAATATTTATGACACACCTATTATGTGCCAGGCCTCATTGGAATAAAACCAAATGATACAGTTCCTGACCTTGAGTAGCTTAAATTTTGCTGTTTAGTACTAAGTACCTTACCTGTGTGACCTTGAGGGTCTCATTGAGAACCTGTTTTCTCATCTGTAATATAGAGTTCAAGAGATCAGAGTTCTAGACAATTTTCAGATGATAAAATTAAAACCATCTCTAGTCATATGAAAAGTTGCTCCAAATCACTATTGATCAGAGAAATGCAAATTAAGACAACTCTGAGGTACCACTATACACATGTCAGATTGGCTAAAATGACAGGAAAAGATAACGATGAATGTTGGAGGGGATGTGGGAAAACTGGGACACTAATACATTGTTGGTGGAAATGTGAACGGATCCAACCATTCTGGAGAGCAATTTGGAGCTATGCTCACAAAGTTATCAAACTGTGCATACCCTTTGACCCAGCAGTGTTTCTACT
>JAJPUD010031203.1:0-10950 GCA_023553655.1 Myrmecobius fasciatus | reverse complement strand
ATATATATATATATATATATATATTTTAACAGATAAACCATGTCCTTGTTATTTAAAAAGCATCAATTGTGGAACAGAAACTCTCCTGCACTATCACCCCACCCCACTCCACCACCACCCCTCCAGCCTTTTCTTCTTCTTTTTTTTCTATTTCCCATTTTTAATACTGGACAGCTGAGTTGCACCTGGTATGGCTGAGGTCAAGCCTGAACTTCCAGCAAAGACCACATGTTTTTCTTGGGTTGGGGGAAGTAAAGGAGGAGGGAGATAGGAGGGGAAGGTTAAAGGTCAGTCAGAAATGTATACAGTGCTGAGGTTCCCAGACCCAACCCCATTCCATTTTTAAGTCCTCACAAGTCAAGCAGTTCACTCTCTTGAGCAGTTTACCCAGGGAAACAAGTTCTAAGAGATTGTGTATTCTTGTCTGTGTTTTCAACATCAGTCCTGCTTGGAAGTTTATTAGAAAGTCAAAGCCAAAGAGAAATCTATTGCTATACCTAATGAACATAGGGATTAAATACATTGCTATCTGAAATATATGCTTTTTAAAAGATAAAAAGTAAGAAATCTCACTCACATGGGGAAAAAATTACTGTGCCAAACAAGCTATTTGTTGTTGTTGTTTGATTCTGCTATTTTTGAATATGGAGTGTTAACACTCCTAAAGTTTTAGGAAGGGTTCTTTACACGTGGAAGGTATATGAGACCTGGTAGCCAGAGGGCTTCTAAATCATCAATTTCTGGGCTGGAACAAATAGAATTCAAAAGTATGGGAGTCATCAGTCATGGATTACGTGAAACCAAACAAAATCAAATGGAATGGAAGAGGTCCATGGATACATTGGGAGCCACCAAAAAAGAAGTAAACTTTAGGACTGGCAAAATTGGATGGGCATTGTCTGCCACTGACTCCATGTGTCTGACTAGGAGGACATGAAATCCCTAAAGATTTTCCCACTGTTGGCCTGCAGGGAATCCTATTTCTTACAGATAACTATAAACAGACATGGTAAGACTTTCTCAGAGTGTGAGAGAGTATATTTTGTCAATGTACAAGTACAGTTAGGTATATTACAGAATAATATATTAAGGACACAGCACTCACCCAGAACAGGTGCATGTCTATATCCTCACCTTCTTAAAATCCACAGGATAATCTATATTATAAAATCCATATGGAAAAGTACATAGTTGAGAACAAGGAAGCAAGCTAACTCAATTAATTTCCAACACCCTAGTGATACAATTAAACTCTTAGAAGGAAAATGTTCTATCAACCTGGATATCAAAAATAAAACAAAGCATAAGCTGGAAATAGAAAATGTTGGAGGAGTTTAGAAAGACAGGCACACTAACATACTCCTTGTAGAACTGCAAATTGGTCCAGCCACTCAAGAAATCAATTTGGAATTTGTTTTTAAAAAGTAACTAAAATGATCATGCCCTCCAGCCTAAAGACCTTCCTTTGACCCAAGGAGATAAAAAAAATAGAAATATACAACAAATATACAATATTGAACAAAATATTCATTGTAGCAATTTTGTAGTTGCAAAGAACTAGAAACAAAGTATATGTTCATTAATAAAAGAATGGCTAAATCGTGGTCCATGAATATGATGAAATGATATTATACCCTAAGAAACTATAAATGAGAATAATTCAGGGAAACATGGAATGGCTTATATGAATTGATGCAAAGTGGGATAAGGAATACAACATGGAGGATTATGAAACTGACAGAAGAAATTTTGAAATTTTTAAAATTTTTTTAAAATTAAATTGAACATTGTATAATTTTATTAATAGGGAAACTTGGCTCTAGAGAATACTTGAAAAAAAGTGTACCTTCCTCTTTTTTTACAGTAAAGGATCTGTATAATGGAATACTGTATAATATAAATTATTATATATAATATAAGTTATATATAATATAAATTATAAATGGAATACTATATAATAATAATACTGTATTAAATATAGAATTCTATAAAATAATAAATACAATCAAAGTCAACTAAATAAGAGAAATATTAATTTAGAGTTAGTAGGGACAATGTAAGTCAACTCCTTATTTTACCTGAGGCCCATAAAAGAAAAGTGATTTGGCAAGACATTATGAGATATAATAAGGTAGTATCAGAAATGAGATTTGAACTCAGGTCCTGTGACTCCAAAGTCAATAATGCTTCCACTAACCCAGACCTCCTTGGTTTTATTAAGCTTCTTTTTTTCCCCTCCTTTTTAATGTTCAGAAATGAAGATAAGATAAAAACAAAATATATCAGATATTTAAAAACAAGTCCCCATATTTTAAGCAATTATTTTTACTATCTCAGTATCATATGAACTAAAATATAAAAAAATTAAGAAATCTACCTAGTGTCACACAGCAATTTCAAATCTCTAAGTCTCCCTTATTCTTCCATAATTAAATTGTTGTCTTTCCAATTCAATTAGACTCAACGAACATTTAAATGCCACCAATGTAGAAAATGCTGGACCAAGTATCGTGGTATACAATTCTGTTACCTGTAGACCATAGCATGTCAGACCCTTCTATCTTGTCTACTATCTCTCAAAAGTCTGTCCAAATTCATGTTTGCTGTTTTCATGACACTATCTATTGATCTTATCATCTGCTGTTCCCTTTTCCTCGTGCTTTCAACAAAAACGAGAGTACCTGCCTTGGAGTATCTTCCATTCTACTGGATGTTATAGCATGTTCACAGGTAGTCCATGCAAGCTAAGTCAAGGGCAGTGACCATACTAACAGCAACAAGAATTGGGAAGAGCTTCCCCGGAGACTAATGGTTCTACAAAATTGAGCTGAGATCAGGGTGTGGAAGACTGTGGAGGTACTTTATCTGTACATGCAAAACTGGAAAATGGTCTGCCTGGAAATTTAATGATATTCACTGCCAAGATTTCTTATTCCTTGAGCCAGTGAATATTGAAGGAATTATGATATATTCTTCAGGTTATTGTGAAATAGTTATGTTTTGGTTATACTTCAATGGAATGGGTTCTGGATTTAAGAATCAGAGAAATTAATTTTAAACCTTGTCTTTGACATTTATTCCCAATAGCATCACGGGCAAGTCGTTTAATGTCTCTAGGACTCAGTTTCCTCAGCTCTATAAAATGAGATTAATTCTGAGGTCTGAACTGGTGAATCTATGTAACATGGAAGGGTGAGCTCCACTGATGGGTGTTAGCAACAATTATTTTTCAAAGTCTTACCATTGTATGGATGTGATGTGGTTCATCTTCGTAGACTTTATCTGATCTCTCCTATTCATTAAACAACTAAACACAGTTCAGATTTCCTAACAACACGGACTGCAATTATTCCACCTAACTGTACTTGTACATTGGCAAGATGTACTCTCTCATACCATGAGAAAGTCTATCATGTCTGTGTAAAGGTATCTAGAGAAGGACAGGTATAGAATACTATGGATAACTCATGAAGACACATGTAACTCCTTGTCTTTCACATACCCCCCACCCCTCTATATTTTATTTTTAAAAACCCAACTATATGAGGACTAGGAAGAAAGATGGCTGCATCATTCCTAGGACATATTGTGATTATTCCTTCCTATAAGTCATAAATAGGCCACTCCAAAATCATTAGGATTTTAATTAAATAGTATATTTTTAAAAGGGTTTTTTCCCTTCTATAATATATTCTAGCCTAGTGATTGATATAATTCAGTCAAGATTAATAACAGAAACATATGGAAATGGGAAATCTACATGGGTTCTGGCTTTTCTTTCTTTTTTTAGGACTCAAATACAAGACAATTTTCTTAGCACAGAAAATTGACCATCAAGCCACTGAGACCATTATTTTACTGAGAAGCTGCCACATTGTACTAGAATTCTAGTTTGTGGGCATTAAAGAAATAGCATACTATCTAATCTTAAATAAAAGTATACTATTGGTTAAATAGCAAACTCTTGTGAGACACTAAGGGTCTTTCAAATAACCTGATGTTCAGATCTACATTTTGGTTGTTCATCCTTCATACCTTAAAGGTAACTCTCCCCTTTATTTTCAAACCGCAAAGTAATGATGGTAAAACAAGGTTTTACAAAGAAAATTAATAATTCCTAATCTTCTTAATTCATATGACCTAGGAAATTAATAGTTAGGGCAAAGCCCTTCCCTTAGTCTGCCTCAGACATTACATTGTTCTATAAACAGAGCATTATTCTGCATGGAATCCATTATGTGTCATTGCTCCTAGTCACAAGGGAGGAAGGCTAAAGAAAGAACTGTCCCCTGAAGTGTGAAGTTCCAACATTTTATCTGTATAATGCTGTCCCATTATGCTCTATTTAATATAGTATTTTGTCTTTAGTTAGAGAAAGAGTCATATAATTTGATATCCCATAAAACTCCCTAACCTATATTTTGCAAGTCAATTAGCTAGTTCCTTAATATTAATGTCAGTGTATTACATGTTGCACCAAAAAAGAAAAGTCATTGCTTTTTAGGTATCTAAGGTATAGAATACCATCAATTTAAAGTGTAGGAAGAAAAATAGCAAGAGGAGTAAGAACTGCACTGGGCAGCCCCCTTTTCGTCATCTGTATGGAAATTGGGAAGTTGTCTTCTCAAATGGAGATTATCTTCCCATGGGACACTACTGCTATTTGAGAAAATCCTTCTGGAGAGCTATAAATAATAGAACATACTAATCAACATTATATGTTAAGAGATGAATACGAAATCAGATTAGGTGGTAGGGAGGGCAGAGGGAGGGGGAATGGAATTACAGTCACATACCCAAAAGCAAAGAAGGGGAGAAAAAAAATGTCTATTTCCCCCAAACTTTCCCTTATTCTATGTTTGGCAACAAAAAAACAGCTTTCTTAATAGAGCTTTCAAAGTAACCATTTCTCACTCCCTTATTTATGAGCACTGGGCACTGCAAAAAGCAGAAGGCTTAATTTTAATGCAGTAATTTCCCCGTCAACCACTCTATCTAAGGAAGCTGCTGAAAGGTAGAGACACTAAATTTATGATCCTTTTATGAGAAATCTGGGGAAGAATTTGGCTTAAATGTGTAAGAAAGAAGTGTGGTCTCATGGCATAAATGGAGACCATTCAGTTAAGGAGATTCAAGTTCCTGCTCCCTGATAACTCATTCTAACTCAATGTCTCCTTCTTTAAGATGGTGTTCCCCACAATGTTTGTGAGGATTAATTAAACATGAAGTTATTTGATTTTTATTCCTACCAAACATTACTTTTAGGTGAAGGTGGACAGAGGAAACCAACCCTTCCTGAAACATTCTTACTGTACTCAAAAATCTAGACACATTAAAATTACTCTTGAAAAGGGTTGCTTTAAAAATAAAATAAAAACTTGTTTCTTTTCACCCAGGAACATGAAGAGAACCTGGCTATTTCATCAAAGCATGTAAAAGACACCTGAGTCATCACTTTAGTCAAATGATTTCTCCCATAATACAACAGCTGAACTGAGGAGAGAGACAGCTGTATATATGGCATGTTGGAAATGCCATTGTGTTCTCCCCAATTCCTCTCCTATGTCCTTGGCAATCCAGTTAAGGTTTGACAGCATTTAAAGATGACAGTACTTGAGGTAATGGGACAATGCCGTAACAGGATTACAGGAAATGTGAAAGAAAGGACACACGTATGTAATGTCATTTAGATAATGTCATCTATGATCAGTTTTTGCTTCATTTTTTGCTGACACAGAAGTCAGTATCACTTATGCAATTCATTTTAAACTGTTATCACCATAAATAGATACTTCCTTGGTGAAAGAAAAACACTTAAGCCACTGCAACAGAATTTGGTGAAACTTTTTGAGTTTGGGGTTTGGTTTTTTTTGTTTGTTTTAGCAGGTAGTATTTAGGGGTAAGGTAAGGTGAGGGTCTCAGACACAACTAGAAAAGAAACTCAAGCATCCACAGATAGTCACCTAAAGAGTATTTTATTTATATCCAAAAGATGATACATAAAATGTTATGGTTAAGGAGCAACATTTGGGAAAGAGGCTGCTGGAGGAAGACTCAGGCCCTTCTTCGATACAGCCATTGTCTTTAATAGTTCTGAAGTTATATGGGAAACATTTAACTCAAATTCAACATATATTTGTATCTCTGTTAGCCGCAGGTGGTACAAAGATGAAAAATGACATCATCATTGCTTTGCCTTTAAGTATTTTATAATCTAAACTAATAGAACTGGGGCATCAGATTAGTATGAGCTTTACAGTAAAGGAAAGGGGTTAAGTAAGGTATGCTATAAAATCATAATCACATATGGGAGCTCCCAGTATGGAAATTCCTTCTCCTGACATTTGTAATTTATCAATTGCAGAGAGTTGCTAGGGGCATTGAGAGGTTCCTTAGCAAGACTTGCATCCATATCTGTCAAAGTAAGTAAGCATTTTAAAAATACTTGTTGACTGACTACAAGAACAGTACTTTGGATTTTTTTTTTAATGAAGTCTCTGGATCCCCTCGAAATTAAATATTCCTTTTCAGTGAATGCACAGCTGCCCTTGTCCGGCCACTAAAATAGCTTCCTCATTGTCCTGGACAAGGAGTTTTGTTGTGTGCCAAGTGACTGACCACAAACAAAAGCTTGTTTGACCAACACTTGTCCCCAAACAAAACATTAGCTACAGGAGGAAGTTCTGCAAAGTAGGCTGAATGGATGTTCTGACAACTTCAAATCCAAACAGAAAGATGTTCTTCTCACTCAGGACATACATTCTGGTCAAACAATAGTTTCTGCTCTCCATTTTCAACCTAGGCTCTATATGTCTACCAGGAATACTCTTGAGACTTTATGACAATCCCCTTTCTTTTCATCTACCTCTTTAGATTCCAAGCCTTCACACATTTCTCCTCTCCCCTGAACTCCAAATCTTCAGATGGATTATTTGGTTCCACAGGGTGAAAGAAATGCTACTAAAGTAATAAAATCTAACATTTGGTCTTTGACTTGTTTCTTTATATGTCAGAATGGAAGGAATCATCAGGAAAACCCTCCATGCTCTTGCCAATTTCCTACAACTTCATGGATGGATCTAAAAAAGACACAGGGGACAGATGTGGAAACTGGAAGAGTGTAATTCCCAAGTGTCATTCCTTCCCAACCTAATTCCCCACCCCATCCAGCATGGTCTAAATTAAAATGAACCACTTAAAAGTCCCTATTAACATTAATAACAGATGCATGTGCAAGATTCCTAAACCATTCGTTTCGTTACATTCAGTGTGGGGAAGGAAGTACAACAGTTAACTAAATCTGCCCTCTGTGGTGGGTGTTATGATACACAGTGAAAAAAAAATAGAATTATGAAGACAACTGAGATAATCCCACAAACTCATAAGATTCCCAGCCTTCCTTAAAATACTGATTTAATCAAGTTACTTTCTTGCACAAAATCTTCTAGGGCACCCTACCAGAAACAGGATAAAATATCTACTTGTTCTCACATTCAAGTTTCATCACAATATGACCCCATATTCCTTTATCTACTACCTTTGTTCTCACTCTAACAATTAACTCCCCACTCTTGCCAGATTGAGAAATTCAAATTCCCCAAAACTCACTTCTTGTACATTCTTACCTCTACTATTCTTTCCATACTCTTTTCCTGTGCCTCTCCGAACCTTACCCCTAAATTAAACAAATATTTGTTAAGTGCCTATCATGTCCTAGCCACCAGGGAACACAAAAACAAAATTATCCTTGCCATTAAGAAGCTTCTATTTTACTGGCAGCTAGATGGTGTAGTGGATGGAGCATCAAGCAGAGTCAAGAAGACCTGAGTTCAAAATGGGTCTAAGGCATTTCCTAGCCAAATCACTTACCACATCTCTGCCTCAATTCCATAATTGGTAAAATGGGAGTGATGATAATATTAGTTCTAATCAGGTAATCAGTTACAAATACTATCTACATATTTTACATTATAAAATGCTTGCTGTCCTTCAGTTGTGTCCAGCTCTTCATGACCCCATTTGACGTTTTCTTGGTAAAGAGACTGGAATCTTTGACATTTCCTTCTCCAGGTCATTTTACAGATGAGGAAACTGAGGCAAACAGCTAGTATCTGAGGCTGGATTTGAAATCAAGAAGAGGAGTTTTCTTAATTCCAAGCCCAGACTCATAATTGCATTAAATCTTTGGTGAGGAATAAGCCAGTAAATATGTATTTTTGGCTCCTCCCTCCAATAAATCTCCAATTTATTCTCTATGTAGCTTATTTGTACATATCTTGGATGCATGTCATATGGTCCATCAGACTGTTAAGCTCCCTGAGAAAAGCAATTGTCTTAAGTCTTTCTTGGTAGAATCACTACATAATAGGCATTTGATAAATGTTTATTGACTGACTTACTGGTATCCAATTGAACTCCTTGATAGAAAGAAGAATCTTTGTTAGCATGGAATGTTAACTGCAGATGAACACCAAAAAGGCAGCTCTCTGGAGTACTGTGTTTCCAAACTCAGTCTGCCAGAATATAAACTCTCAGAAGACAGAGAAAATTTCATTTTTTACTTTATATCCCCAGCACCTAGCACAGTAATTGTGCACATAGTAGGAGCCTAACAAATGCTTGTTAAATTGAAACTATAGCTTAGATTGATAAAATATTTCCTTCTCTTCTATTGGAGCATAAAGGAGAAGGAATCAGAGGAAGAAGGAGCAGGACAAAGGGAGAAAGCGGAAGAATAAGAACAGCTCATTTTTAAATTAAAAGGTTCTAGGGTGTGAGGACTCTTGGTTACAGGATCATAGGACTTATAACTGGGAGGGCCTTTAGAAGTCATTGTTTCCAATCTAATCTACTTTCTATAGATAAAGAATGTGAATGAGGTATGGAGGTGTGAAATCTCTCAGCCAAAGTCACAGAGGTAAAAAGTAGACTCCTACAACAAATTTCAGGTTAGAAGGATTTTAAGGTAATCTAGTCCAATTTCTCCATTTTAATTTAGGAAACTGAGAGTCAAGGTCATAGGGCAGTCAAATGGCAGTCAGAATTTGAACTCTTGATAATTTGACTTCCATTCTGGTTTCTATGTTGTATATATACACAGGGTCCAGAATGCCTTTGATAAATGCATGAGGGATAGATCCATGATATTTTATTAAAGGAAACTGAGATAGTTTTTGGTGGACACTAAGCAGTGACTGGCACATAGTTGGCACTTAATAAATGATTGCTGATTAATTTCTAACGTTCCTTCTAGTTATAGGCTTACCTAGATGATTCCATAGGGCTCAAGGCAAGATGGGCCCAAAGAAGCAGCCTATTTCTAAATCTTTCACCAGTAGTAAAAGTTTTATGAACCAATAAAAATTTGGCACAGACTGGTAGCTGAGAAACTGCTGTGGCATTAATGCTGGACTGGTTATCAAGAGATTAGATTCTAGTCTTGGCTCTTTTTTGCTCAATTGTGACCTTAGATTAGTCAATTTCTCAGTTTCCTGATTTATAAAATGGTGGAGGGGGAAGGAAGAAGGGAGATAGTAATTGCATTAAATCAGTATTTCCTAAATTAATTTGGCCCCAATTTTGAAATATATTGACAGATACTATTTGTATATATATCTTGCATATATATACATATATATGGATATATATGTGGATATGTATTTGTAAATACACATATTACACACATAAATATACACACACACATAATTGTTTGCAAGTTGTCTCTTTCAATGGATATGAGCTCCTTGAGGACGGAAGCTGCTTTTGCCTTTCCTAGTACTCTTTGCAGATTTAGTTAGCAAAGTACCCAGTATATAGTAAGCTCTTACTTAAATGTCTATTGACTGACATAGAGATCTTAAGGTATGGGAACAAAGGTATTAGTGACAAAATAGAGAAAATTAAGCCTGTTTTTATATCCTCCAAATTGTGACATATAATAAAAATTTTGATAATATGATTTTATGTATGATGATTTAGAAAGGAAATATTACTAGCATAGAAATTTTCTCACAGAATCCATATTCATAACCCATGGAACAAAAAGGCTCTATACAATACAGTTTTACATTTTACAGTCATCTTATTACCTATATAACTTACAGAGATGTCAAAATCACCAGAAGCCCCTCCAAAATCCAGAAACCCAAGCTTCCAAAACAGAACTTGAACTATCAACAAATAAAAACTGAACAATATAATTCCAGAATTACTGAAATGGACTCACTGGCTCCTACTCCAGCCCCATATTCCTTGACTTGTGAAAGTCAGAGTTAGTAACAAGCATATCCTAGATGCCCTAGATAGTCATTACCTAACATGGTGAAAGAGTTATGGTTAATTATAGCAAACAGTGAACCTGGGGAGGTTTAAGAGAAAAAAGAAGAGAAAAGTCATAATCTGCTTTCCTCTAACTTTTTTTTTTTTTTTGGATCCAGATCTGTGATTTCCAGATCAATGCAGGAACCTCCTGATGAGGAAATCCATCGGACCAAAGAAATTGGTTACTGTCCAGAAATGCATAGTATTTGAATTGTCTGGAAATACTGATAGTATGAGTGATTTGCCTAGGGTTATATAGCCAGTCTATTTCAGAGGGAATATCTGAATCCAAGCCTTCCTAAGTACTAAGTGGTCAACTGTCTACTACATCATGCAGGAAGCCTGGAAGATACTTAACTCACATGACAGATACTCCTGTTGATGTACATATCCCATCAATTCTTTTCCCTATTCAGGAACATCATTTGAGAACTAGATAATCCTTGATGAGGTATGTTAACAAGTCATCTTCTTCTCAGGAAATACACAACCTGACAGTCCTTTACTACAGAGAAAGGAGGAAAAGAAAAGGAAATGACTATGTTGTTTGAGCTAATATACTCAATGACTCACAAGACTACAGTGCTACTTTCCTTAGAAGATCTCCTTATTCCATCCTTACAGAAATTA
>JAJPUD010031202.1:0-12675 GCA_023553655.1 Myrmecobius fasciatus | reverse complement strand
TAGTGTCTGATAAACCCAAAGACCCCAGCTTTTGGGATAAGTACTCACTATTTGTCAAAAACTGCTGGGAAAATTAGAAACTAGTGTGGAAGAAATTAGGGCTTGACCCATACCTTACACCACATACCAAGATAAGATCTAAATGTGTTCATGATCTAGATATAAAGAGGGACTTTGTAAGCAAGTTAGAGGAACATGATATGGTTTATCTCTGAGACCTGTGGAGATGGAACAAATTTATGTCCAAAGAAGTCCTGGAACTCCCAATTGAACACCAGATGGATAATTTTGACTATATTAAGTTAAAAAGTTTCTGTACAAACAAAACAAATGCAGACAAGATTAGGAGGGAAGCATCAAATTGGGAAGTCATCTTTACATTTAATGGTTCTGATAAAGGCCTCATTTCTAAAATATATAGAGAATTATCTCATATATATAAGAATTCAAACCACTCTTCAATAGATAAGTGGTCAAGTGATATGAACAGACAATTTCCGATGATGAAATTAAAACCATCTCTAGTCATATGAAAAGTTGCTCCAAATCACTATTGATCAGAGAAATGCAAATTAGGACAACTTTGAGGTACCACTACACACCTGTCAGATTGGCTAAAATGACAGGAAAAGATAACGATGAATGTTGGAGGGGATGTGGGAAAACTGGGACACTAATACATTGTTGATGGAACTGTGAACGGATCCAACCATTCTGGAGAGCAACTTGGAACTATGCCCAAAAAGTTGTCAAACTGTGCATACTCTTTGACCCAGCAGTGTTTCTATTGGGCCTATATCCCAAAGAGATCTTAGAGGAGGGAAAGGGACCCACATGTGCAAGAATGTTTGTGGCAGCTCTTTTTGTAGTGGCTAGAAACTGGAAACTGAAGGGATGCCCATCAATTGGAGAGTGGCTGAATAAATTATGGTATATGAATGTTATGGAATATTATTGCTCTGTAAGAAACGACCAGCAGGACGATTTCAGAGAGGCCTGGAGAGACTTGCATGAACTGATGCTGAGTGAAACGAGCAGAACCAGGAGATCATCATACACGGCAACAACAATACTATATGACGATCAATTCTGAGGACCATGACTCTCTGCAACAAAGAAATGTCTCAAACTAGTTCCAATTGTTCACTGAAGAGAACCATATACACCCAGAGAGAGGGATGTGAAATATGGACCAAAATGTAACATTTTCATGATCTCTATTGATGTTTGCTTGCATTGTGTTGCCTTTCTCTGGTTTTCTTTTTTTTCTTGTAGATAGGATTTTTCTTACACAACTTGTCAACTATTATTACATTATTAACATGTAGTGGACTTCCTGCCATCTAGGGGAGGGGAGGAGACTGGGGGTAAAAGTTGGAATGGAGAGCTTTGTAAAGATCAATGCTGGGGAGCTACTCATACATATGTTATACAAATAAAAAGCTTTAATAAAAAATAAAAAAGAGAAAAAGAAAAAAAGATAGTGACGAATGCTGGAGGGGATGTGGAAAAACTGGGACACTAATACTTGGTTGGTGGAATTGTGAACTGATCCAACCATTCTGGAGAACAATTTGGAACTATGCCTAAAGGGTTATCAAACTGTGTATACCGTTTGACCCAGCAGTGTTTCTACTGGGTCTATATCCCAAAGAGATTTTAAAGGAGGGAAAGGGACCCACATGTGCACAAAGGTTTGTGACAGTCTTTTTTGTAGTGGCAAGAAACTGAAAACTGAGTGGATGCCCATCAGTTAGAGAATGGCTGCGTAAGGTATACTATATGAATGTTATGGAAAATTATTGTTCTATAAGAAAGGATCAACAGAATGCTTTCAGAGAGGTCTGGAGAGACTTACATCAACTGATGCCAAGTGAAGTGAGTAAAACCAAGAGAACATTTTGGGTAGGAGAAATAGCATTCACCTGAAAAGGTAAAGTAAAACAAGGGGAAATTCTATGAAGAGACACCCGAATTGGGTCTTGAAGACAAAATGAGAAAATCAACAGATAGAGATACTCTTTTATGCACAGGGCCAAGTAAATTATTTGTCCTTTTTCTTTCTCCTCACTGCCATTTTCATAGCCTCCCTCTTCTACACTAGGTCAGCAGCCACGTCTCTTTTTTAAAATTTTTTTATTTTTTATTAAAGCTTTTTATTTGTGTAACATATGTATGGGTAGTTCCCCAGCATTGATCTTTACAAAGCTTTCCATTACAAATTTTACCCCCTGTTCCCTCCCCTCCCCTAAATGGCAGGAAGTCCATGACATGTTAATAATGTTGAATTACTTGACAAGTTATGCAAGAAAAATCCTATCTACAAGAAAAAAAAGAAAATCATAGAAAGGCAACACAATGCAAGCAAATATCAATAGAGATCATGAATATGTTATGTTGTGGTCCATATTTCATATCCCTCTCTCTGGGTGTATATGGTTTTCTTCAGTGAATAACTGGAACTGATTTGAGACAATTCTTTGTTGCAGAGAGCCATGTCCATCAGAATTGATCATCATGTAATACTGTTGTTGCTGTGTATGATGATCTCCTGGTTCTGGTCGTTTCACTCAGCATCAGTTCATTCAAGTCTCTCCAGGCCTCACTGAAATCGTCCTGCTGGTCATTTCTTACAGAGCAATAATATTCCATAACATTCATATACCATAATTTATTCAGCCACTCTCCAATTGATGGGCATCCCTTCAGTTTCCAGTTTCTAGCCACTACAAAAAAGAGCAGCCACATCTCTTAATTTAACATTAACTCTTCTCTCTATATACATGTTACTAGCTTATTATTTTTAGATAGAATTTTTATTTTCATTATGTTGACTCAGTCTACCCATGAATCATTAATATTTCTTGTTTTTAAAATTTTGTTTTCTTTTTATTAAAGGTTTTTATTTTCAAAACATATGCATGGATAATTTTTCAACATTAACCTTTGCAAAACTTTGTGTTCCAATTTTCCTTCCCCTTCTCCCTCCTCCTCTCCTAGATGGCAAGTAATCCTATATATGTTAAGCATGGTAAAAATATGTGCTAAATCCCATACATGTATACATATTTATGCAATTATCTTGCTACTCAAGAAAAATCAGTCAAAAAGGGAAAAAATGAGAAAGGAAATAAAATGCAAACAAACAACAACAAAAAAGTGAAAAGGTTATGTTGTAAACCACACTCAGATCCCACAGTCCTCTCTCTGGGTGTAGGTGGCTTTCTTCATCACAAGATCATTGGAACTATTCTGAATCACCTGATTGTTGAAGAGAGCCATGTCCATCAGAATTGATCATTGTATAATCTTGTTATTGCCATGCATGATCTCCTGGTACTGCTCATTTCACTTAACATCAGTTCGTGTAAGTTTCTCCAGGCCTCTCTGAAATCATCCTGCTGGTAGTTTTTTACAGAACAATAATATTCCATAACATTCATATACCATAACTTATTTAGCCATTATCCAATTGATGGGTATCCATTCTGTTTCCAGCTTATTGCCACTACAAAAAGGGCTGTTTACTGTTTTTTCTTTAAACTTTCATTTCACTTTATCATCTTTTACAATCATCCTGTACATGCCAGCCCCTGCCCCTTTCAGCATCCTAGGCTCTTATTTCCTCAACACCTTAAACTCTTGTGATCTCTGTCTTCAATTCATCTTAAATGTGCACACGAATAGTCAAAACTTAGGATCACTCCACTCTACTGAATTTGACCAAGTTGTCAGGGATCCTACTTATAGCTCTACTGGATGACCAGTTCTAACTGTGTTAGAATTTGAAATTTAGGGGTAGTTTATGGACTACTGCTATAGGAAGATATAGAAGATAGAATGCCTGTTCTTAAAATAGTTCTAATGATAGAATTTCAAGCATTTTTCCCCCTCTCTTTTCTTGCCTTCCCTTCCATTCTTTTCCTTCCCCTTCCTTCCCTTCCTTCTTCCTTTCCTTCCTTCCTTCCTTCTTCCTTTCGTTCGTTCGTTCCTTCCTTCCTTCCTTCCTTCCTTCCTTCCTTCCTTCCTTCCTTCCTTCCTTCCTTCTTTCTTTCCTATTTATTTCTTTTTTGTTAGTGGGTGGAGGCAGGGGAAATTTTTCAACATCCCTAAAATTGTACCGTAATATTAATAATAAAGTTATACCATAATAATACCCACATATCCTGTTTATGGGCAAAATTTCTTTTATAAGGCAGAAATAAGTAAAGTGGCCTTGGAAAAGGGTACACAATTTGGCCTCTAAACCTTGGCTGTGTCTGAAGGTGTCGCTCTAGAATTTCCAGAGTAAGACTCCCCAATTTGGTCCCCCATCCCCCAAGGATGCTAACAATAGGAAGAGAATGAGCTGAAGTCAACAGAGCTCCTAAGTTAACAAATACATCTCCTTCGTTTCTTTTCTTTCAATTCTTACTGAAATGGTAATTTAAAATCTCTAACAGCTCATCAGGGCACTGAGGTGAGGCAAGAAGCGGGGGGAGTGGTGGTGGTATATTTATGTTCACATCTGCCAGCTTGTCTTATGCTAGAAATTGCATGGCTGATGAAAGCCACCCAGTTAGACTCAGCTCTGTTCCTGCCCTGAAAAGAACAGAGCAGCATTTAATGGTAATCTCTAGTGACCAGCCAGCCTGATACTTCCAGCCTCAGGACAAATCCTCCTCCACATTTCCATTCTCAACCCCCCAACCCAACTGCAGAACCGCACTGTTTCATGCACTGCTAGGCAGCCAATGCATATTCATGTCCAAGAGCCCAGTGCCCCAGGAAGACCGAATGCTCTGGGTATTTATTAATTACCCTCTCCTGCTCCCATGGCAGGGACACAAACAGCCTTTCCTTCACCATGTAGAATGCTAGAATGTCACCAGTCATCAAAGAGCTTATTGGAGTGGAAAATAACAATAACACATCATTAATGAGAAGAGTATGGTCTAGTGACCTGAGCAAAGGAGGAAGGAATCAAGAATCCTGAACTGGATTTTCATTTTGGTCAATGCATGTGACAGTGGGAAAGGTACCAGATTTTAAGTTAGAAGATCTATATTAGAATATTGACTCTGCTAGTAATTTGTATGACATTGGGTGAGTGACTTAATTTCTCTGGGCCTCAGTTTCCTCATTGGTAAAATTAGGACATTGCACTAAATCATGGCTTCTTAATAATAGTTCCCATGAACTTATTTTAAAAAAATGTACTTGAATAAAAGTGGCTTCTTTGTAATCTTTTGCATTTTATGCTTTTGAAAAGGAATAGAAATTTTTAAAAAAATATTCTTTGAGGGGTTTATAGGTTCACCAGATTGCCATGGGGGCCTAAGACACATACAAAACAAGAATTTTAAACACCCTTTACTACATCATATCTAAGGTCACTTTTCAGTTCTAAATATTATAATCTTAAACATACTGCTAAGATCACCATGATGTTTATTATCATTCAAATCAATAATTTTCAGCTAGAACTCAGAAAGCTTAGGTGGAAAACAGGGAAGAAGGAAGGGAAGAAGCAAAAGAAATGGATTCTGGCAAGTCAAGGACTGATTTTTCTTGCTTTCCTATTTCTCCCTGAGTCAGGCTAGTCTTTGTCTTGTGCAAGTTTTGTAAATGCTTTACCCCTTTCTGCCCAGGCCCCTCTTATTTATACTTAAGCATAAGGAAATGTGTAGATTTTTAAAGAAGGACCCAAAGGAAGAGGATAATGCTTAATTCAAGGGAATTAATCACAAGTTGTGAGAGAGAATTTGAGACCTAGTAACTCTTTGTTGCTCCTCAATTCACTATCCCTCCTCCATGCATTTACTTTGCTTATTTGGTTCAACTTCTTTTAAAGTTAGCTTGGATTATAAATCAGGGTTATTTCTTATTTCTATCTTCTCTGAAAGCCAGAATAATTTAGCTTAGTGCTATACTCTAGTAGACAATTCATATACATACATACATACATATAAAATTACATTGAAATAAAATGAAAAGGACGTGGGCATGACATGTACTGAGAGTATCGATGAGTTACATAGCTCATGTGCTCCCTTAGTACTTATGTAATATCAAGGGATTGAGGAAGGTGCCCTGGATGGATCCCTGGCAGAGAATTTGTGGGAAAACTTGGGCAGGAGTCACACAGGTTGAGAAGATATGGATGAGTGGTGATTGACACTTTTGGAAGGAGGACCCACATGTGAGATCACAGATGCATCAAAAGCATTGAAATTATTAAATGAATATCTTTTTCTTGCAGCAAAACATGAGTGTCTGAGTCCAGGTCACTGCTGTTGATTCTACCTATGATTACCTTTAGGGTCAGAATCCTTTTTTCTTTCATCCCTCAGGACTCAAGGACAGATAATGTGTCTATCTCTAGGGTTATTGTTAAAGCAGCCTTCATCTCTGCTCACTATAATGAGATGAAACTTGAGAAAAAGATTCACGATACAATTTGACTTCTCTTCTGCTGCTAACAGTTTTGGGTTTCTTGAGCATTTGACCAAAAGAAGGTCTGATGGACTAAATTTTAATCAGCAAAATAGACATGATTTCCTTGAGAATCTTTATGACATTAGCAAGCACTTAGGCCTCAGGATGCATTTTAGCTCAATACATATATTTAAATCTATCAAGATGGAATTTATAAATTGAGAAAATCATTTAACAATCAGCCTAAAGATACAGGTACATAGCCATTCTTTCCTTGAGGATGAAGAAAATTTTTAAACCAGTATATCTTTTAGACCTTTTTGGGTTTATATTGTACAAGATTAAGTGACTAGTAAAAGAGAAACAGAGATAGTGTGAAAGAGAAGAGCAGAGACAGAGAGAGACAAAGAGAAATAGAGAGATACAGAAAATAAAACAAAGTTTCAGACAGAAAGAAATAGAAACAGAAACACAAATACATAAATACAGCAACAGACTTGCCCTGCTCTGGGAGAGAAGGAAAGATTAAGAAGGTAACTTTGAAGAGCAGCTGAGACCTCCTCTGTCCAGGAACCAAAGATAAAATGATAGAAGTCTTCTCTGCATCTTCCCTATAGCCAATCTCTTACTGAGGTTTATTTAGCTTACATATATGAGAAAATAGCAAAAATGGCTACTTCTCACATTTTCCTAGGGACTGGAAATTCTACTATATCTTCTTTATTTCAAATATTATTCCATCCTTGATGATCCTTGACTACATTTTGGAGGATGTTTAGGAGTCAGGTCAAATTTTTTTTTTAATGTAGGCTCAAGTCTTGTAACCAGAAAAAGCCATTTCCTTAATTTATTTGCTGCTTTCTTTTCTAGGAACTATTGTTGAGGCTGGAATAAGGCCAGAGGGAAGGGGGAAATATGCATTATTATGCCCTCCATAACGTACCAAAAACTATTTGATAATTACATTGTTGAAATATTTTAAGAAATAGAATCTCAGTACAAGTTATGAAATACAGGTATGTTTATCTAGTATCTGACTTTTTTCAAGATTCTAGCTACTAATCAATTACTCCAGCTAATCCTTTTTATTCACCCCCTCTCATCACGGTGTCTGATGCTTCATGGACTTTGATGTTGCCATGGAGAACATTGAGGGGAGGAGGAGGAGGAGCATTTCAGCTAAAGGGACTTCAGAAGAAACTGAAACATAGTCCTGACTGCAAACAGCTAAGCATAAAAACAGACGAAAAGAGTGCATCAAATTGAAATAATTCCTTGTCTAGCTCAACACCCCTGCTGCTGGGAGCTGGAGCAGGGAGCTGGAACAGGAGTCAGAACAGGAGTGGGAGCGTTGTGCTTTTCACACACCTGGTAGTCTTCTTCGAGCCTCTTGGAACAATTTGTCCTGATTGTGGGCAGGTGGTTTGGAGGGTCTGCCTTTTGAGGGGGATAGATTGTGAACCACTGAACCCCTGATGAGCATCGTAACTAGCTGCCATTACACAGCACCTTAATGCAATCAATCAAACAACAGGTCTGATAAGCACCACAAATAATTCAATCAGCGGAGCTGCCCAGCCCTGACATAATTCAATCAGCAGAACTGCCCAGTTCCTGAAATAACTCAATCAGCAGAACTGCCCCAGGGCAAATTAAAGCAGCTGTCCCACCTTGGCCCTAAACAGACCTCACACCTTTAAAAAAAATGAACAAAAAACCAAAAAGAGCTCTCACCATAGACAACTTTTATGGAGAGAGGGAAGAACAGACCTCAAATCCTGAGGCCCCTAAAGGTAAAGCAACTCCAGAAAAAGCCCCAAAGAGAGACATAAATTGGTCTCCATGTCACAAGGCTTTCTTTGAAGATTGCATAAAAAATCTTAAAAGAGAGTTAGAAGAAACATGGGGAAACAAAATGAGATCACTGCAAAATAAAATAGAAAAAATGGAAAAAGAATGCAGTGAACAAAAAAAATGTAATTGGTCAATTGCAAAAGGAACTAAAAACAGTAACTGAAGAAAATAAGACATTAAAAATTAGAATCGAACAATTGGAAATTAATGACTCATCAAGACTTCAAGAATCAGTTGAACAAGAACAAAAAAATGAAAAGATAGAGAAAAACATGAAATATCTCCTAGGAAAAACAACTGACCTGGAAAATAGATCTAGGAGAGACAATCTAAGGATTATAGGGCTTCCTGAAAGCCATGATGAAAAAAAGAACCTGGACACTATCTTCCAGGAAATCATAAAAGAAAACTGCCCTGATATTTTACACCCAGAAGGCAAAATACTCCTTGAAACAATCCACCGATCACCTCCTGAAAGAAACCCAAAAATTAAGTCCCCCAGAAATATCGTGGCTAAATTCCAGAACTATCATACCAAGGAAAAGATATTACAAGAAGCCAGAAAGAAACAATTTAAATATCGGGGAACTACAATTAGGATCACACAGGACCTAGCAGCTTCTACTTTGAAGGATCGAAGGGCCTGGAATCAGATATTCCGAAGGGCAAAGGAACTTGGATTACAGCCAAGAATAAGTTACCCTGCTAGATTGAGCATTATCTTCCAGGGAAGAAGATGGTCTTTCAATGATATAGGAGAATTTCACCTATTTCTACCGAAAAGACCAGAACTGAACAAAAAATTTGATCTACAAACACAGAACACAAGAGAAACATAAAAAGGTAACAAGAAAAAATAACTCTTGAGATCTATATTTATGTTATAGATACTTATAGAATGAGGGTTGATTTTATGAATCGATTATTACATTATGATTATGATATGATTACTGTGATTTTATGATTATTATCATATGATTACTGTGATTTTATGATTATTATTATATGTTTATTGTGATTTTATGAATCTTATGATATGATAAACTGAAAAAGAAATTAGAGGTAAAAAAGGGATAACACTGGAAGAAGAGGAAAAGGAGGTAAAATAAGGGAAATTACATCACATGTAGAGGCAAAGAAAACCTATAATGATTGAGGGGAGAAAAGGGAGGGGAATGAGAATTGGGTTAATCTCCATCTCATCAGATTTGGCTCAGAGGGAATAATAGACGTACTTATAAGGAAACTGGAGGGAAAGGGGGGAAAAAGGGGGTGGGTGGGGCTCTAAAGGGGAAGGATTGTTTGAGGGAAGTGGTTTTCAAAAGCAAAATAGTAGGGAGGAGGGAAAGGGGATAAGAAAGAGAAAAGCATAAGCTAGGGTAAATAAGATGGCAGGAAATACAGAATTAGTTATTTTAACTGTGAATGTGAATGGAATGAACTCTCCCTTAAAGCAGAAGCAGATAGCAGAGTGGATTAAAAACCAGAATCCAACAATATGTTGTATACAAGAAACACATCTAAAACATAGAGATACATACATGGTGAAGGTAAAAGGCTGGAGCAGAATCTATTATGCTTCAGGTGAACAAAAAAAAGCAGGGGTACCAACCCTGATCTCAGACCAACAAAAAAAAAAGATAGACTTCATTAAAAGAGACAAAGAAGGAAATTATATCTTCCTAAAGGGTACCATAGATGATGAAGCAATATCAATACTAAACATATATGCACCAAGTGGTATAGCATGGAAATTCCTAGAGGAAAGGTTCAGAGAGATGCAAGAAGAAATAGACAGCAAAACTATAATAGTGGGGGATCTCAACCTCCCTCTCTCAGAACTTGATAAATCAAACCACAAAATAAATAAGAAAGAAGTTAAGGAGGTAAACAAAATGTTAGAAAAGTTAGGTATGATAGATCTTTGGAGGAAATTAAATGGAGACAGAAAGGAGTTTACTTTTTTCTCAGCAGTCCATGGAACTTATACAAAAATTGACCATGTGCTAGGACACAAAAACCTCAAAATCAAATGCAGGAAGGCAGAAATAATAAATGCATTTTTTTCAGATCATGACGGAATAAAAATCACATGCAATATAAGGCCAGGAGAAAATAGACCAAAAACCAATTGGAAACTAAATAATTTTATCCTAAAGAATGAATGGGTGAAACAGCAAATTACAGACACAATTACTAATTTCATTCAAGAGAATGACAATAATGAGACCACATACCAAAATTTGTGGGATACAGCCAAAGCGGTAATAAGGGGAAATTTTATATCTCTAGATGCTTATTTGCATAAAATAGAAAAAGAGAAAATCAATGAATTGGGCTTGCAACTAAAAAAGCTAGAGAAAGAACAAATTAAAAACCCCCAATCAAATACCAAACTTGAAATCCTAAAAATAAAAGGAGAGATTAGTAAAATTGAAAGTAAAAAAACTATTGAATTAATAAATAAAACTAAAAGTTGGTTTTATGAAAAAACCAACAAAATAGATAAACCTCTAGTTAATTTAATTAGAAAAAGGAAAGAGGAAAATCAAATTGTTAGTCTCAAAAATGAAAAGGGAGAACTTTCCACCAATGAAGAGGAAATTAGAGCAATAATCAGGAGTTACTTTGCCCAACTGTATGCCAATAAATTTGATAACCTAAGTGAAATGGAGGAATATCTACAAAAATATAGATTGCCCAGATTAACAGAAGAGGAAATAAATTACTTAAATAGTCCCATTTCAGAAAAAGAAATAGAACAAGTCATTAATCAACTCCCTAAGAAAAAATCCCCAGGACCAGATGGATTTACATGTGAATTCTACCAAACATTTAAAGAACAGTTAACTCCAATATTATATAAACTATTCGAAAAAATAGGAAATGAAGGACTTCTACCAAACTCTTTTTATGATACAGACATGGTACTAATACCTAAACCAGGTAAAACAAAAACAGAGAAAGAAAATTATAGACCAATCTCCTTAATGAATATTGATGCAAAAATCTTAAATAAAATATTAGCAAAGAGATTACAGAAAATCATTCCCAGAATAATACACCATGACCAAGTAGGATTTATACCAGGAATGCAGGGATGGTTCAATATTAGGAAAACTATTAACATAATTGACTATATTAATAACCAAACTAACAAAAACCATATGATAATCTCAATAGATGCAGAAAAAGCATTTGATAAAATTCAACATCCATTCCTATTAAAAACATTAGAGAGTATAGGAATTAATGGACTTTTCCTTAAAATAGTCGGTAGCATCTATTTAAAACCATCAGCTCGCATCATATGTAATGGTGATAAACTGGAACCATTCCCAATAAGATCAGGGGTGAAACAAGGTTGTCCACTATCACCATTACTGTTCAATATTGTATTAGAAATGCTAGCCTTGGCAATAAGACAAGAAAAAGAGATTAAAGGAATTAGAGTAGGTCATGAGGAAACCAAATTATCACTCTTTGCAGATGATATGATGGTCTACGTAGAGAACCCTAGAGAATCAACTAAAAAACTATTAGAATTAATCCACAACTTTAGCAAAGTTGCAGGATACAAAATAAATCCACATAAATCATCAGCATTTTTATACATCACCAACAAAATGCAACAGCAAGAGATACAAAGAGAAATTCCATTCAAAATAACTATCGATAGTATAAAATATTTGGGAATATATCTGCCAAGGGAAAGTCAGGATCTATATGAGCAAAACTACAAAACACTCTCCACACAAATAAAGTCAGATCTAAACAATTGGAAAAACATCAAGTGCTCTTGGATAGGTCGAGCGAATATAATAAAGATGGCAATACTACCTAAACTAATCTATCTATTTAGTGCTATACCAATCAAACTCCCAAGAGATTATTTAACTGAACTAGAAAAAATAACGACAAAATTCATCTGGAAAAACAAAAGGTCAAGAATTTCAAGGGAATTAATGAAAAAAAATGCAAATGAGGGTGGCCTAGCTGCACCAGATCTAAAACTATATTATAAAGCAGTGGTCACCAAAACCATTTGGTACTGGATAAGAAATAGAGTAGTGGATCAGTGGAATAGGTTAGGTTCACAGAACAAAATACTCAATGACAATTGTAATCTAGTGTTCGATAAACCCAAAGACCCCAGTTTTTGGGATAAAAACTCACTATTTGACAAAAACTGCTGGGATAATTGGAAACTAGTCTGGAAGAAATTAGGCATTGACCCACACCTAACACCATATACCAAGATAAGGTCAAAATGGATTCATGATCTAGGCATAAAGAATGATATTATAAACAAATTAGAACAATGTAGGATGGTTTACCTCTCAGACCTGTGGAGGGGGAAGGAATTTGTGACCAAAGAAGAACTAGAGGTCATCATTAATCACA
>JAJPUD010031201.1:0-12676 GCA_023553655.1 Myrmecobius fasciatus | reverse complement strand
ATAGATCAGGTCACCAGCCTGGGCTCTGCCTTTGTGCTGCAGACAGCCGAGGGGAGTGCCCATAGGTGCCCATAATTCAGGTCACTGGCCTGTGGGCCTTCTTGGGCCAGGGCTCCGGACCCTGCTCACACGCCACTGGGCACTCCCTTTCCCCTGCCTTGCTCCCAGATGGGAGATTGAGATTTAAAAACAATCATCTTTTGGAGCCTCCATCTTTGGGTGCCCGGTGGGGGAGCAAACCTGGCCAGATTTCTGGGGTGGCAGAAACACGGGGCACTTGACCCTCCTTCCTTGAGGTTTATTTTGTGCTTGGCTCAGCAGGCGGAGACTCTCAGCCCATCCACAGGCATTGATCCGGCGGCCCCTTTGTGCCAGGCTCTGGGCTAGGGGCTGCCCACAGTTGGGGTTTAGAATACAAGGGGGCCCTTGGTAGGCACAAGGATTAGATGTTGACCTGGGCATCTCTCCATGGGCACCCCTTTCCCCCAGAGATCGGGGGGACTCACGCTGCCGGAACCCTGACTGACCAGTGGCCCCTCTTCTGGGAACCTTCTCATTCTAGCTCATGTGTGACCCAGTTCTCTACAAGAAGAAGATGCTGAAGTCCACGGTCCTAAAGCTGGCCAAGGGGGCCAGCCACATGCACAGCACCCTGCGCCTGCTGTCCATCCGGGCCCTGGGCAACCTGGCCATTGGGGCTCCCAGCAAGGTGAGGAGAGGGCGAGGCTGGGCACCCCGGGCGCTGGGCGGCGGGTGGGGACTCCATGGTCCTTCTGTCTGTGCCAGGTGAAGCACTACCGGAAGCTGCTCCTGAAGAAGCTGCTCTGCTCCCTCTGCGACCCCATCAGCACCCAGGTGATCTCGGAGACCATGGTGGCGCTGACCAAGGTGCTGGGGCTGATGGGCGAGGAGGACCTGGGCTCCTCCTTCGAGGTCATCTCCATGCAGTGCAGGGCCTTCTTCGATGACGTGAGTCGGGCCCCGGGCAGGGTCTAGCCGTCCCCTGCCCTCCCGTCGGCCCCATTATAGAGATGGGCACAAGGTGGCAGGGAGCGGGCAGATGCCCACCCCCTGGGCTTTTCCACGAAAGGCAGTGGGCAGTTAGTGAGCCCAGGTGTCGCCCTGCAGACCAGGGCCCACAGTGGGTGAGGGAAGCCAGGGTAGGGGGCATGGACAGTGTTGGGGGAGGGTAAGGTGTGCCCGCTGGGAGCCTCCTGGCACTCGCCCAGTGCCCTGCCCACAGCAGGGTCTCAGCAGATGCTTTCCTGGCTCTCTTGGAGCCTCAGCTCTGGCCCCACCTGCTTCCTTCCAGGGGCCATTGCCCAGCCCTGCCAGTGTTTCTGTGCATGGGCATTGCCTGCCCTTGCCCGCGTGCCCACCCCCTGGGACTTA
Source organism: Myrmecobius fasciatus (assembly GCA_023553655.1). Classification (NCBI taxonomy): domain Eukaryota; kingdom Metazoa; phylum Chordata; class Mammalia; order Dasyuromorphia; family Myrmecobiidae; genus Myrmecobius; species Myrmecobius fasciatus. The sequence continues at coordinate 11,284 of JAJPUD010031201.1, read as the reverse complement.
GAAGCTCCTCGAGGGGAGGATGGCCCGTGTTGGCCGGCGGGGCTCCTAGGAGGTGCTCGCTAAGGTGGCGCTGCATGGATTCCGGTCCTCAGCGGGGCCCTGCGTGTCTGGGGGCAGAGGGAGGGCCCCGGGGGCTCAGCCTTTGTCCGGCTCTTTTGGCTGCAGGAGAACGAGACGCTTCGCTCGCACGCCGTCATCCTGTTTGGGAAGCTCGCCGTCTGGGCCGGGAGGAAGAAGGACTTCTTCGCCTTGGAGGTCAGGAAGAGCTGGATCCCCCTGATTCTCCACTTGCAGGACCCTTGCCCGGAAGTGGCCAAGGTGAGCCCCTCCCCCGCCTGGCCCCGGGACTCTGCCAGGAAATCAGCCACTGGCCCATCGGGCATGAGCTGAGTGACGCCAGCCCCCCCCGCAACCTCCCGCTAGAGCTGGTCTGGGAGAGGACCCAATGGCCTCCAAGTCCCTCCGGCTCTAGAGCCATGAGCAAGGTGCCTAATGAAGGGTTACTGATGGACTGATCAACTCAGATCTATCAGTCTAAGAAGGGTCTGGACTAGAGCGTCCCGAGGGTCCTTCCTGAAAGATCCCAAGACGATCAAAAGATCCCACTGACTCGGTTCAACACGCTTATATCAGATCCATATTCCATATGGTATAAGAAGCAGCTCCAAGCCAGACAAACACAACAGGATTATGACGCGTCACATTAAGAATTCTAATACAGCACTCCTGCAATATTATAAGAGCAGGTCTTTGTCAGTGCGCGGCCATCCTTTCTTAGCTCTAACCACTTATGGGATATATTATACATGAATCTGTCGCACCTTCAGACATTTATGTCAACAAAGTATTGCTTGGGGCTTAGAGGGACGCCTCAGCCAGAGTCAGCAAGAGCCCTGGGTTCAAGTCCTGCTTCTGACCCAGGGATCCTGGGCCAAACCTCAGGCATTGCCCTGTGACCTCGGGGGCAGGCCCTCCCCTCCTGCTCGGGGCCCCGGGGCCTTACTGACCCCAGTAGCTTCGCTGACGGGACACAGCCCGCAGCGATCGCCTGCGATGAGGTCAGCTTTCTCCGGCATGGTGGGTGTGAGACCCTCGTGAGTGGCTCTTGTTGGGGGGAGGCCCTGGGCTCTCCAAGATGGCGTCATGTTTTGGGGCCGGTCTGGGAGGGAGGTGCTTGAAGCAGAAGCCTTATAAACTGGGGTTTGTGCCCAATTTTGGTGGCTACAGGCGCTTTCTCAGTCTCATTTTTAAGTGCGTAATTTGAAACAGCATGGGATTCTTGAATGGAAATTCAGGGATTAATATATATATATATATGTATATATATATATTTTGCTGAAGCAATTGGGGTTAAGTGACTTGCCCAGGGCCACAATGCTAAGTGTCCGAGGCCAGATTTGAACTCAGGTCCTCTTGACTTCAGGGCTGGTGCTCTCTCCGCTGCGCCAATTTGCCCCGGATTAAATATATATTTCAAAGGGTCAGACCCGTGAGCCTCGGTCTCCTTCTCCAGGGTTCCCTGCCGTAAGCCGCAGCACCTCTGTCCTGGCTATGGCGGGGGGGGGAGCAGAGGCTAACGTTGCCCCCAGCCCCACGCCTTCTTGGAGTCTGCCAGCTTGTGCCCCGGGAGCTCCGGCCCCCCCTCTGCCGCCCATGTGGCCGACAAGGCCCTGACTGCACGTCTCCCTCTCCCAGGCCTGCCAAGTCACCCTTTGCTTGTGCATTCCCTTCTGGGGCTGGAGGAAGCTGCAAGTGAGCCTGGAGAAGTTTGTCAAGCAAGGCAGCGACCTGAGCCTCTTCCAGCTGGAAATGTGCAGCTACCTGGTGAGTGGGCTCTCCCACGGCCAGGCTGGGGCCCGGGCCTTCAGGGGTTTGGCGGAAGCCACAGACGGCCAGGGAAGCCCAGCGGGTGACAGAGCCGAAGGAAGAAATGCGCCAGGCGTGGAGAGCGCGACGCCATGGAGACAAATGTAGGAGAAAAGGCAAATGTGGGGCCAAAAAGTCTCTGTGGATTTCCAGAATCGCACAGCTGCCATATTTCTAACCCTGGGATGTGGGAGGGAGTGCTCTCTTCCTTGCTCTTTCCCTCCCTCCCTCTCTCTCCTTCCTTCTTCTCCTTCTCTTCCTCCTTCCCTCCTTCTCTTTCTCTCTGTCTTTTTTTCTTTTTCTTTCTTTCTTTAATTTGCAGAACACACACAGGGGCCATTTTTCAACACTGAGCCTCCTCCCCCCTGCCCAAGGCATGCCCACAGTCACTTCCTGTTCCCTCTGGCAGAAAGGGCCAGCACTTTGGTTTGGCCCCTGAAGCTCCAGAATGACTTTTCCCTGGGATTCCCCTCCACGTCCCCCAGGTTTCATCCATGGGTTAGGGGCTCCCGCCGTCGTGCCGCCCACTCTCTGTGCCGGCCTCTCGGCCTCTTGCTGCCTCCCTCATCCTCCCCTCAGCGTCCCGGGCCTTCTGGGGAGGCTCCTTCATGAAGCCTGACTCGGTTTCCCACCTTGCACATCCCCTTCTCCCCTCCCGCCGCCCCTCAGGACACCTCCTGCTCTGTACCCGGGTGAATGGGCAAGCTCAAGGCCGAGCTCCCCCTTTTCCGTTAGCTCTCTCCGGGCATCTCAGCACCCTGGGCACCCCAGATGCTTAGCTGATGTTGGCTGAGCCTTCCCTTCCCCAGGCTAAGCCTCCCGGCGCCCACCACTTGGCCCGAGCTTCTGCCCCTCTCCGAGTGACTTGCCCAGGCCCTAAGCTTCTCCCTCACTGACGCCATCTTTGTGGGGCAGGGGTTGGAAGGAAGCCTTTTTCCTCCTTGTAATTCAGCCGGCCTGGCTCCTTCCTCTGCCAGCGTCCCTACGAGGGGGGCCGGCCTCGCAGGTTGCTCCCGGGAAGACCTCCTTGGCACCTTCAGGGTGCCCTAAATGTGATGGAGCCCAGCCTTGGCTGACCTTGGGCTGGGAGGGGGCCAGGGCCCATGCTCCCCCTCTCGGGAACCCTCTGGAGGGGCTGGGGGAGGATGTCTCCTTCAGGGAGGGGATCTGCCGGGACCGCTGTCGAGTCCGGGGGCTCGGGACCTTCTGGGTTCTCCTGCCCTTTGTCCTTTCCCTCCTCCAGGCCAGGAAAGACCCCAATCTCCTGGACACTTTTTGTGCAGAAGCCATTGCCTACTTTGACAGCGAGTGGGCCAGGATCAAAGCGGCTGCCTGCGCCTTTACGGGTGAGCTGGCGGGTGCCATCTGTGGGGCGGCCCAGCCGCTGCCAGTCCTCGGGCCATTTGCCAGCCCTTCCATTCGGGGCGACACCGGGGCTCTCGTAACGTGAGGCTCACGTTGGCGCCCTGCCCAGTGTCCTGCAGCTAGCGAGCACCCAGCTTGGGATCAGGCGCTCCGGGCTTCTGGACCAGGCTCCAGAGCCCACTGTGTGACTCTGGGCAAGGTGCTCCACCTCTTGGCCTGTTTCCTCCTCTGTCAGATGGGTTCAGGAGTGTCACCTGCTTCTCGTGGTGGGGGGGGAGGGTCTGTATGTAAGGTGCCTTCCAAGTGCCAGTCCTTGGGACGATGGTGATGATGTGGGGCTGGGCAGGGGGCAGAGCGCGTAGGAAATCTCCTCTTCTGTTCTCCCTGCAGGGTACGTTCTGGAGCAGGTGGTCTCCTTGAACCTTCGGGCGATGGACATGGAGCACCTAAGTCAGTGTAAGTCACGGCGTCCCTGACCTGGTAGTGGACTTGGGCGGGCTGGCCCTTCCAGCACCATGGAGAAGGCCGCTGCCCCGCGTCCCTCCTCCCCATCCCAAGGAGCTCTGTGGGGGCTCTGGGGGGGGTAGCTGGAAGCAGGGGCTCCAGTGGAGGACAAGGGTGCTCAGCTTGGAGCCAGACCCCCAGGGCGGTGCTGGAAGGTTCTTGCTGCCGCTCACAGACGATCTCCTCTTGGTCACTCGCAGGCCTTGAAGTGCTCCAGCTGGACCCTGAGCTCATAGTCCAGGACGCTGCCAAGGAGACACTTTCCCTCCTGCGGCGCAGGGAGCTCCAGGAGAGCGGCAACGTGTCTGTGGCCCTGGCCAGGAGGCCAGCTCCCTCAGAGACAGAGCTGCTGGGCTCCTGCCCTCCTCCCTCCTGGGAATGCTCAGGGAACTAGCCGTGGCTTGCCTCCCAAATCAGGGCCAGCAGAGACCGTGGCGCTCGGGGAAGGCGGGCACCCTGGTGCCCTGGCAAGGAGGGGCATGGACAAGGATGGATGGGAATGGAGAGGTGGCAAGTCTTGCCACGGACAGCAAAGTGTCTGGAGGGACAGACAAGTGTCTCTCATTAGAAACCTCGTTTACACGTTTTCCTTCTTTCTCCTCTTCTTCTTTCCCTCTTTTTTCTTCCCTTCTCATTTTCCTCCTTGTTCTCCTCCTCAAGGCGCTTGGGCCTTAGCAGTGGCCTCCAAGATCCAAACTTTCTTGGTCTGAACTGGCTGAGGTTTTAATCTTGTGATTGAAGGAAGACTCAGGATCTGGCTCCCCATGATGGGGGAGGCCCCTGGGCCAATTTCTACTGCTGAGGACCTCGGGGGACCAACTCTGATGCTGGTCCATAATTTTGGCAAGCCGAACTTTTTGGTTAGCCAACTGGGGTCCTGGGCTGGAAGACCCCTGCCCACATATACCAAAGTCCGTAGGGTCTGAGTTGCCCATATATAAGATGGTGGGGATTTTCTGGGTCTTTCTTGGGCCTCTGGAGCATGAGTCCCATCAACTTCCATCTTGGGAAGGAACAAAAAGCGCTCATGTCCAGTTTTGTGGGTCCTGGTAGTGCGCTCCACTCCAGGATCCTCCTTGGTATTGATTTTTTCATGAAACTCCTTTGTTTGTATTCTTGGTAGATTCTAATAAAGTTTCTTTCTTTGATCCCGTCTGGCTTCCTCCTTTTCCAAAACCATCCAGCCCAATCGCCAGTGACTAGACATGGTGATGATACAGAATTACCTGCTTACAAAACATTATTTTATACTTTCCCTCATATAACCTCCCCCTCAATGCCTGGAAATGCTCTCTATTTTAAAAATGGAGGAGGGGCTTGATTTGTTCCAAATCATGTATCAATAGTGCCATGGCCAGGACTTGAACCCATGCCTTTTGGTTCCCAATCCAATGGGTTCCATGTTGCTTCTAAAACATGTCAATCAGTTTTGAGGATACCAGCCCTTTTTTTTTCTTGATTTCCCAGATTTTCCAGTTGGGTTGAGGGAATTAGATCTGTACCTCCAGGAGAACACTCAGAGGAGGCATCAGATCATGTGGGAGAAGGATCAGCTTTGTTCTCCTCGGCCCCAGAGCGCAGGACTTGTAGCCAAGCGTGGGGTTTGCAGAGAGGCAGGGTTAGGTTTGCTCTCAGGAAGAACCTTCTGACCACTGGAGCGATCCAAAGGTGGAACGGGCTGTCCTGGGGGCAGTGGGTTTCCTCTGCTGGAAGTCTCCGATCAAAGATTGGATGCCCACTGACTGAGTGGGGATTCTTTGGGGAGAGGGGCACGGGTTGAACATGACGGCCCGTGCTGTCACTTCCAGTTTCCAATCTCCGATTCTGAAAAATCCCCTCTGAAAGAAATGACCGCGGCGTCACCAGCAGAGTACCTTGGCAATGCGGGCCTCTCTTGGTTCTGCCATTCCTGCCCCGTGCCCTTATCGAGGGCAATAATGAAGTTTAGCTGGAGGAGCGCCCAATTAGACAGCATGCTACCCCACTGGGCTCTGTGTCTAAACTAAACCTGGCTCTGTGCTCATGGGAATTGCATCACCTGGTTTAAAAAACACACACACTCCACTCTGTGGAAGATTCCCACCCTCTGTCTTTTTGTTTTTCTTCACTGGGGCTCATTATGCTTATTGCAGGCAAGCACTTTGAGAGGGTTGAAGCCTAGTGGTGGTTAATCAGGCTTGGCAGGATGCCAGGCCATTAGCTCTTCAGAGGCAGGAGTCATAGGACTCTGGGGATGACCCCAGCCCCACACCTTTCTTGTGCCAGCTTGGATTTCCATAACAACTGACACTCGATATGGGGAGTTAGCCAGGAACTAGGCTAATTCCTTGCTTGGACTGGAGTTTGTACCACTGCAGCTCTTCTAGGAGTAGAAATCTAAGGGAGGGCCGCTCTGACACCTTTGGAAAGTGGTTTGGAAAGCACCTCGGAGGCTATTGGACCTGGACCTGAGCAGGAGAGAGTTCCTAGGCAACACATCAATAAGTGGTCATCCAGCCATTGCTTGAAGACCTTTGCTGAGGGGAAACCCTGGTTCCAGTGGTCCTGCTGTCACCAGAGCTCGACCATCAGGAGTTGTTAGCCTGGACCTAAGGAGTCCATGGATAAACTCCAGGAGAAGCTGTGAACTTGGATGGGGAAAAGATGACATCTTGTGCTATCTAAAGTCACCTATTATTACTAATTATCAATGTATTACTATGCAAATCCACTGTATAGGATCAATGAGCGATCCGTGACAATATATAGCATATATAACATGTAATTAATATGGATAATTAAATTCACATTGTAATAGGAATAAATATGTCATTTCATTAATATTTGAATAAATAGAAATTATAATTAGTTAAAAGCAACTGACATCCTTTGAGCTTGCCATCTCATCCCCAAGGATTTGCTGGAATAGTTTAGGTTGGTTCATTGGAGCCCAGTGTTGATTGAAATGAGTCAGTTTTAACTGATCCATTTACTCAGAGTATTCTACAGAATGAAAACTCTCGAAGGACCGAGAGTCTTGTTATTGTGTCTTTCAGTGTTTAGCGTGCAGGAAGTGCTTAATAGGTGAATGCAGAATTGAATCAAATAGTCACCCTTCAACTCTCATTTATTAATCCCTGTTTCTTGTCAGGCATTGTGGTAGAAGCTGGGGAGACAAACATAAAAAAGCATTTGTCTCTCCCATCAAGGACCTTCATTTTACTGGGTGAGAAATAGCATCAATGAACTCATTCATAAAAGCATGTCTTAAGCAAGCACTAAGTGCAGGGATTTTGCCATATTTCTAGGGCACAAAGAAAAAATCTGAAATAATCTTTGCTCTTAGAAGCTTCCTTTCTACCATTAACATTATGGTCATTCCCTAGTTCTGGGGGCAGCCAGATTTCCAACGCCAAGCACTTTTTTTTTCTTATTCCATGCCCATTATTCATCCTATTTCCTTGATATTTGAAATGGAAAAACTTAAATTGAAAGCTTTCTGAAAATGCTTTTTGTGCCTCATCTGGAAGGGTTCAATTGCGTTCATCTTAAAAAGGAGCCATCTGACTTATGGGAATTCAGAACTAAACCTCTCCTTTGGTCACTAAAATACTTGCGTCGGGTGCCCCAGCTTTGGGATATTGCTCTGGGAACTGAGTGCTCAAACAGCAGTTCTGACTTATCTGTGGTTCACCTGGTAGCTACCAAGCAGCCAAGATGGATGGGGAGTGTGGGGAATAGGAGTGTGTGACTAATGTGTGAGTGGTCTATGGTGTTGTGAATGATGACGATTGGCAGATGGCAGTTGGTAGGATGGGTTTTGGGATCTCCTGACTCCTGATCTACTTGAATCCCTAACCAGGAGGAAGACTCTGGAAGGACCCAAAGATAGCTACAAGAGGGACCCTGAGAGAATAGAAACTCTTGTAATTAAAGACTTTGTTCTTGGCAATTCCAATCTGGCCCACAGAAGGTGCTTGATAAATGCTTGTTGGCTAATTGACTTCTAAAGAGTTGTAGTCAAGTGTGGAATAATGGATAGAAATCTGGTCTTGTGACCTGCTTCAGGCTCTGCAGTTGACACATCCTGGTTGCATAGTCCTACGCAAATCTCCTATCCTCTGTGCTCAAGTCAATTTTCTAAGACAAGAAGTTGAGAAGATGCTGATTTCTATCAGCCAATGGAGTTACTTCATCCGAGAGCCCATTTTACCAATGAAATCTGAGAACCAACTGCTCTCTCTTTCCTTAGATTCTACAGAGATCCAAACCAGAGACGCTGATCACCATTGGCTTGCTGTGAGTGATTATTGCCCCTTTGATATGCAAGGGGCTGCTTCTAGGAAGAGAGATTTTATGACTAGATTAATAGGAATATTATTATTCATACAGATAAAATTATGTGAAAAATTATTATTGATCACTGTAATATTTGGAGAAACATTTTCAAACCTTACGACTTCTTTGATCAAGTTAAAGGTGCCATCTATTAAAAGATTGATGATGATAAACTCCTTGAAAAAGGGACTTGGCTGCACCCTACCTATACATTTTATTGTTGATTGGTGAGTGATTGTAAAGTCCCTGGGCTCTTTCTTAGCTTTAGCTCCATGACCCTGTGATTTATTTACTATCCTAGATATGTGAGTGGCTTGGATTACTACCCCCTCCCACTTCTCTGTCTTCCATCCCCCACTCTCGAATCTCTGACTCTGGGAGCAGCCCTTGTTTGGGGACACTCCTCACCTGTCACATTACAGAAATAGAAGAGTGGGACAGGGGAAAGCTGTCACTTCTGTTTCAGTGATAACTATCAGAACCACCCATCCATTCACCACATAACCCAGTTGAGAGAAGGAGTGGGCAGAGTTTGGTTCCATCCAACTCAAAGCTGGATGGGATCCTTCCCTGAGCCTCAATGTCCTCCTCTGAAAAAGGAGGGAGTTGAGCTGGGTGACCTTGGAGATCATTTCTAGCCCTGAATCTTTCTTCTCTGGGCCTTGGCTTTCTTCTCTATGGGACAAGATGGTTTCTGAGTTCAAAACCCGGGCTTTGAATTCACAAGACCAGGGTAAAAGTCTGAGCTCTCCCACTAACTGCCAAATCAGTTTACCCCACTGACTGTCTCTTCCTCTGTAAAAATGAGGGTGTTGGATCCCATGGCCTCTGAGGCTCTTCCGGGCTGAGTCTAGGATTCAGGGGTGCTCTCCAAGGTCCCTCCATGGCCACTGTTCTGTGCTCAGGTGTTCCTGCAGGTGGAGCCCTCCATCTCTGCCTCCCAGCTCCTGCCTCTCAGTCTCCACCCCCACCCCCTTCTGAGTCTCACCCCAACTCCCCTTAGGATTTGGCTTTTCTCTGAGCTTGGGGTGCTTGGCTCCCAGCCCGGTTGCCGTGGTGACCGGTGCCTAGGAGGACAAAGGAGGGAGAGCGCTGGAGCTTTTGCTGCCAGGTCCTGTCGATGAGGAAGTTCAGACCGTGGAAACTCCGCTGTCCTGCCATCAGCCTGCCCTCGCTGACCGTTTTCTCTCTGTGGAGGAGGGCTGAGCCCGCCACCTCATCCGAGGGGGACATGTGTAAGAGCCTGACTACCGCCGAATGGAAGAAAATCTTCTATGAGAAGATGGAGGAGGCGAAGCCGGCTGACAGCTGGGATCTCATCATGGACCCTAACCTGCAGCACAACGTCCTGGCCCCGGGCTGGAAGCAGTACCTGGAGCAGCACGCCTCCGGCAGGTGAGCCAAGCCAGGTTCTGGAGGGAGGGAGGTCTGCTCCCCCCCCCCACGCCCAGGAACTTGGGCTAGCAAAGTCAGCTCTGCTCTTCCCTTCACATGGTTCACCTTGGACTTGAGGAAGGGCAATGTTAGACCGGAAAGGTCATGGCTTAGAAGGGGCCAGAGAGGACACAAGGAGGATGTCCAAGAGCCTTGAGTATCAGGGGAGAGGCAGCCTGAGGACTCTAATGATGGGAAACTACAGAACAGGATCCTGAGGACAGAACAGGGGATTCTAGTGGAAGCAGGCTGGGGGGGGGGAGAGAGGCTGGAAGCTTGAATCTTCATAGCATAATGGAGAAATCCCAGGCTTTGGAGACACTGGACCTGAGTTCAAATTTCACCTCTGCTACTTTACTCTTGGACTTTCTCCTCTGTCTCCTCTTTTCCCACTTAACTCAATTTCAGTTTCTGCATCTATAAAATGGGGAGATTAGAGTAGATGGTCCCTGAGGTACTTTCTAGCACTGTTTGTGATCCTCTGGTTTCTCTGGATCTCAGTTTCCTTTTCTGTAAAATCCAGGGGCTTGGACTACAATGTCCCTGAAGTCCCTTGCAGGTCCCCTTGACATCTCTGAACCAGTGAGCTCTTCTCTCCAGGGCACACAGAACTAGCTAGTGCAGGGTGACATTCTAGACAGCAGGCTGGGGAAACTGCACAACGCCGGACTGGTGAGATGCAGTGGTCTCTGGGTGTGGGTGGAGGAGGGTGAGACCCCCTCCCTTACCTGTCCGGTGCCTATAGGGGGTGGTGTGCACACACACTCTATTCCAGAGTCTTCCTGCTGTTATCGTATCCCCGGAGAAGGGTTAATTCAGGATAACAGGGTGCTTGAGCCCCTTGGGTGGAGGTAGGAGAGGGGTTCTTCACTTGAGGGTTCTGAAGAGATGGGGCTAAAACATAGGGGGTCTTTTTGTAGGTTTCACTTCTGAAGGGAAGAAAATGGGTGGACTTGCTCATTTTAAATATTTATTAATGCCCGCTCTTGCTACAACGGCTCCCCCTAGCCCTGCCCTTCTAAGCCCATTAGGGAAGAAGTTTTTATGTTGGACAAGTGAGTGTCCTAGGTCCCAGCTGCCACAGCCTTTGCTCTGGTGGAATATTGTCCCCCTTTTCTCTTGCAGCAGATAGATTACAGAACCAGGGTGCTCCTCTCTGCTCTCACCTTCTTCCCCACTCCCCTCCATGAGCAAGCACACCTTGAAGCCTCTGCCCAAAGACCTTGGCATTAACCCGAGGGGTTAATTAACCCTCATGTACTCACTGGCTTCCCAAGCTCTGCCTTCCCTGTGTGCCATGGGCTGACAGGAAAGGATCCTGATGACAGCAATGGGAAATGCAGCTGGCTTTGGAGTCAGAGGCCCTGGGTTCAGTTTCCACGTGTGACTCTGGGCATCATGTAAACTTTGTGCCTCAGTTTCTTTCTTTTGTAAAACAAATAGATTGGACCACGTGACCTCAGAGGTGTCTTCCAACGCCCATCATCCTATGGACAAATCTGTCCCGAGCACTTACTGTGTGCATGGCACGCTACTATCCTGAGGAGAGTGCAAAGCCACGGCCCTGACCTCAGAGGGCTTTCGGTCTAGGAGGAGGAAGGAGATCCCAGACCGAAAAGCAGAGCTGGCTGTATAAAAGGCCACTGGGGATAGCTGCACCTGGGCAGCCCAGCAGGAAAGGTCATGGGTGGCAGCTACCTGGAGGAGGAGAGGTCTTGGGCTGGGCCTTGTAGGGTGATAGGAAGAAAACGGAAGGCATTGGAAGGATAAACTAAGGTCTCAGAGCTCTGGATTTGGA
>JAJPUD010031199.1:0-10955 GCA_023553655.1 Myrmecobius fasciatus | reverse complement strand
ATATATATATATATATATATATATTTTAACAGATAAACCATGTCCTTGTTATTTAAAAAGCATCAATTGTGGAACAGAAACTCTCCTGCACTATCACCCCACCCCACTCCACCACCACCCCTCCAGCCTTTTCTTCTTCTTTTTTTTCTATTTCCCATTTTTAATACTGGACAGCTGAGTTGCACCTGGTATGGCTGAGGTCAAGCCTGAACTTCCAGCAAAGACCACATGTTTTTCTTGGGTTGGGGGAAGTAAAGGAGGAGGGAGATAGGAGGGGAAGGTTAAAGGTCAGTCAGAAATGTATACAGTGCTGAGGTTCCCAGACCCAACCCCATTCCATTTTTAAGTCCTCACAAGTCAAGCAGTTCACTCTCTTGAGCAGTTTACCCAGGGAAACAAGTTCTAAGAGATTGTGTATTCTTGTCTGTGTTTTCAACATCAGTCCTGCTTGGAAGTTTATTAGAAAGTCAAAGCCAAAGAGAAATCTATTGCTATACCTAATGAACATAGGGATTAAATACATTGCTATCTGAAATATATGCTTTTTAAAAGATAAAAAGTAAGAAATCTCACTCACATGGGGAAAAAATTACTGTGCCAAACAAGCTATTTGTTGTTGTTGTTTGATTCTGCTATTTTTGAATATGGAGTGTTAACACTCCTAAAGTTTTAGGAAGGGTTCTTTACACGTGGAAGGTATATGAGACCTGGTAGCCAGAGGGCTTCTAAATCATCAATTTCTGGGCTGGAACAAATAGAATTCAAAAGTATGGGAGTCATCAGTCATGGATTACATGAAACCAAACAAAATCAAATGGAATGGAAGAGGTCCATGGATACATTGGGAGCCACCAAAAAAGAAGTAAACTTTAGGACTGGCAAAATTGGATGGGCATTGTCTGCCACTGACTCCATGTGTCTGACTAGGAGGACATGAAATCCCTAAAGATTTTCCCACTGTTGGCCTGCAGGGAATCCTATTTCTTACAGATAACTATAAACAGACATGGTAAGACTTTCTCAGAGTGTGAGAGAGTATATTTTGTCAATGTACAAGTACAGTTAGGTATATTACAGAATAATATATTAAGGACACAGCACTCACCCAGAACAGGTGCATGTCTATATCCTCACCTTCTTAAAATCCACAGGATAATCTATATTATAAAATCCATATGGAAAAGTACATAGTTGAGAACAAGGAAGCAAGCTAACTCAATTAATTTCCAACACCCTAGTGATACAATTAAACTCTTAGAAGGAAAATGTTCTATCAACCTGGATATCAAAAATAAAACAAAGCATAAGCTAGAAATAGAAAATGTTGGAGGAGTTTAGAAAGACAGGCACACTAACATACTCCTTGTAGAACTGCAAATTGGTCCAGCCACTCAAGAAATCAATTTGGAATTTGTTTTTAAAAAGTAACTAAAATGATCATGCCCTCCAGCCTAAAGACCTTCCTTTGACCCAAGGAGATAAAAAAAATAGAAATATACAACAAATATACAATATTGAACAAAATATTCATTGTAGCAATTTTGTAGTTGCAAAGAACTAGAAACAAAGTATATGTTCATTAATAAAAGAATGGCTAAATCGTGGTCCATGAATATGATGAAATGATATTATACCCTAAGAAACTATAAATGAGAATAATTCAGGGAAACATGGAATGGCTTATATGAATTGATGCAAAGTGGGATAAGGAATACAACATGGAGGATTATGAAATTGACAGAAGAAATTTTGAAATTTTTAAAATTTTTTTAAAATTAAATTGAACATTGTATAATTTTATTAATAGGGAAACTTGGCTCTAGAGAATACTTGAAAAAAAGTGTACCTTCCTCTTTTTTTACAGTAAAGGATCTGTATAATGGAATACTGTATAATATAAATTATTATATATAATATAAGTTATATATAATATAAATTATAAATGGAATACTATATAATAATAATACTGTATTAAATATAGAATTCTATAAAATAATAAATACAATCAAAGTCAACTAAATAAGAGAAATATTAATTTAGAGTTAGTAGGGACAATGTAGGTCAACTCCTTATTTTACCTGAGGCCCATAAAAGAAAAGTGATTTGGCAAGACATTATGAGATATAATAAGGTAGTATCAGAAATGAGATTTGAACTCAGGTCCTGTGACTCCAAAGTCAATAATGCTTCCACTAACCCAGACCTCCTTGGTTTTATTAAGCTTCTTTTTTTCCCCTCCTTTTTAATGTTCAGAAATGAAGATAAGATAAAAACAAAATATATCAGATATTTAAAAACAAGTCCCCATATTTTAAGCAATTATTTTTACTATCTCAGTATCATATGAACTAAAATATAAAAAAATTAAGAAATCTACCTAGTGTCACACAGCAATTTCAAATCTCTAAGTCTCCCTTATTCTTCCATAATTAAATTGTTGTCTTTCCAATTCAATTAGACTCAACGAACATTTAAATGCCACCAATGTAGAAAATGCTGGACCAAGTATCGTGGTATACAATTCTGTTACCTGTAGACCATAGCATGTCAGACCCTTCTATCTTGTCTACTATCTCTCAAAAGTCTGTCCAAATTCATGTTTGCTGTTTTCATGACACTATCTATTGATTTTATCATCTGCTGTTCCCTTTTCCTCGTGCTTTCAACAAAAACGAGAGTACCTGCCTTGGAGTATCTTCCATTCTACTGGATGTTATAGCATGTTCACAGGTAGTCCATGCAAGCTAAGTCAAGGGCAGTGACCATACTAACAGCAACAAGAATTGGGAAGAGCTTCCCCGGAGACTAATGGTTCTACAAAATTGAGCTGAGATCAGGGTGTGGAAGACTGTGGAGGTACTTTATCTGTACATGCAAAACTGGAAAATGGTCTGCCTGGAAATTTAATAATATTCACTGCCAAGATTTCTTATTCCTTGAGCCAGTGAATATTGAAGGAATTATGATATATTCTTCAGGTTATTGTGAAATAGTTATGTTTTGGTTATACTTCAATGGAATGGGTTCTGGATTTAAGAATCAGAGAAATTAATTTTAAACCTTGTCTTTGACATTTATTCCCAATAGCATCACGGGCAAGTCGTTTAATGTCTCTAGGACTCAGTTTCCTCAGCTCTATAAAATGAGATTAATTCTGAGGTCTGAACTGGTGAATCTATGTAACATGGAAGGGTGAGCTCCACTGATGGGTGTTAGCAACAATTATTTTTCAAAGTCTTACCATTGTATGGATGTGATGTGGTTCATCTCCGTAGACTTTATCTGATCTCTCCTATTCATTAAACAACTAAACACAGTTCAGATTTCCTAACAACACGGACTGCAATTATTCCACCTAACTGTACTTGTACATTGGCAAGATGTACTCTCTCATACCATGAGAAAGTCTATCATGTCTGTGTAGAGGTATCTAGAGAAGGACAGGTATAGAATACTATGGATAACTCATGAAGACACATGTAACTCCTTGTCTTTCACATACCCCCCACCCCTCTATATTTTATTTTTAAAAACCCAACTATATGAGGACTAGGAAGAAAGATGGCTGCATCATTCCTAGGACATATTGTGATTATTCCTTCCTATAAGTCATAAATAGGCCACTCCAAAATCATTAGGATTTAAATTAAATAGTATATTTTTAAAAGGGTTTTTTCCCTTCTATAATATATTCTAGCCTAGTGATTGATTGATATAATTCAGTCAAGATTAATAACAGAAACATATGGAAATGGGAAATCTACATGGGTTCTGGCTTTTCTTTCTTTTTTTAGGACTCAAATACAAGACAATTTTCTTAGCACAGAAAATTGACCATCAAGCCACTGAGACCATTATTTTACTGAGAAGCTCCCACATTGTACTAGAATTCTAGTTTGTGGGCATTAAAGAAATAGCATACTATCTAATCTTAAATAAAAGTATACTATTGGTTAAATAGCAAACTCTTGTGAGACACTAAGGGTCTTTCAAATAACCTGATGTTCAGATCTACATTTTGGTTGTTCATCCTTCATACCTTAAAGGTAACTCTCCCCTTTATTTTCAAACCACAAAGTAATGATGGTAAAACAAGGTTTTACAAAGAAAATTAATAATTCCTAATCTTCTTAATTCATATGACCTAGGAAATTAATAGTTAGGGCAAAGCCCTTCCCTTAGTCTGCCTCAGACATTACATTGTTCTATAAACAGAGCATTATTCTGCATGGAATCCATTATGTGTCATTGCTCCTAGTCACAAGGGAGGAAGGCTAAAGAAAGAACTGTCCCCTGAAGTGTGAAGTTCCAACATTTTATCTGTATAATGCTGTCCCATTATGCTCTATTTAATATAGTATTTTGTCTTTAGTTAGAGAAAGAGTCATATAATTTGATATCCCATAAAACTCCCTAACCTATATTTTGCAAGTCAATTAGCTAGTTCCTTAATATTAATGTCAGTGTATTACATGTTGCACCAAAAAAGAAAAGTCATTGCTTTTTAGGTATCTAAGGTATAGAATACCATCAATTTAAAGTGTAGGAAGAAAAATAGCAAGAGGAGTAAGAACTGCACTGGGCAGCCCCCTTTTCGTCATCTGTATGGAAATTGGGAAGTTGTCTTCTCAAATGGAGATTATCTTCCCATGGGACACTACTGCTATTTGAGAAAATCCTTCTGGAGAGCTATAAATAATAGAACATACTAATCAACATTATATGTTAAGAGATGAATACGAAATCAGATTAGGTGGTAGGGAGGGCAGAGGGAGGGGAATGGAATTACAGTCACATACCCAAAAGCAAAGAAGGGGAGAAAAAAATGTCTATTTCCCCCAAACTTTCCCTTATTCTATGTTTGGCAACAAAAAAACAGCTTTCTTAATAGAGCTTTCAAAGTAACCATTTCTCACTCCCTTATTTATGAGCACTGGGCACTGCAAAAAGCAGAAGGCTTAATTTTAATGCAGTAATTTCCCCATCAACCACTCTATCTAAGGAAGCTGCTGAAAGGTAGAGACACTAAATTTATGACCCTTTTATGAGAAATCTGGGGAAGAATTTGGCTTAAATGTGTAAGAAAGAAGTGTGGTCTCATGGCATAAATGGAGACCATTCAGTTAAGGAGATTCAAGTTCCTGCTCCCTGATAACTCATTCTAACTCAATGTCTCCTTCTTTAAGATGGTGTTCCCCACAATGTTTGTGAGGATTAATTAAACATGAAGTTATTTGATTTTTATTCCTACCAAACATTACTTTTAGGTGAAGGTGGACAGAGGAAACCAACCCTTCCTGAAACATTCTTACTGTACTCAAAAATCTAGACACATTAAAATTACTCTTGAAAAGGGTTGCTTTAAAAATAAAATAAAAACTTGTTTCTTTTCACCCAGGAACATGAAGAGAACCTGGCTATTTCATCAAAGCATGTAAAAGACACCTGAGTCATCACTTTAGTCAAATGATTTCTCCCATAATACAACAGCTGAACTGAGGAGAGAGACAGCTGTATATATGGCATGTTGGAAATGCCATTGTGTTCTCCCCAATTCCTCTCCTATGTCCTTGGCAATCCAGTTAAGGTTTGACAGCATTTAAAGATGACAGTACTTGAGGTAATGGGACAATGCCGTAACAGGATTACAGGAAATGTGAAAGAAAGGACACACGTATGTAATGTCATTTAGATAATGTCATCTATGATCAGTTTTTGCTTCATTTTTTGCTGACACAGAAGTCAGTATCACTTATGCAATTCATTTTAAACTGTTATCACCATAAATAGATACTTCCTTGGTGAAAGAAAAACACTTAAGCCACTGCAACAGAATTTGGTGAAACTTTTTGAGTTTGGGGTTTGGTTTTTTTTGTTTGTTTTAGCAGGTAGTATTTAGGGGTAAGGTAAGGTGAGGGTCTCAGACACAACTAGAAAAGAAACTCAAGCATCCACAGATAGTCACCTAAAGAGTATTTTATTTATATCCAAAAGATGATACATAAAATGTTATGGTTAAGGAGCAACATTTGGGAAAGAGGCTGCTGGAGGAAGACTCAGGCCCTTCTTCGATACAGCCATTGTCTTTAATAGTTCTGAAGTTATATGGGAAACATTTAACTCAAATTCAACATATATTTGTATCTCTGTTAGCCGCAGGTGGTACAAAGATGAAAAATGACATCATCATTGCTTTGCCTTTAAGTATTTTATAATCTAAACTAATAGAACTGGGGCATCAGATTAGTATGAGCTTTACAGTAAAGGAAAGGGGTTAAGTAAGGTATGCTATAAAATCATAATCACATATGGGAGCTCCCAGTATGGAAATTCCTTCTCCTGACATTTGTAATTTATCAATTGCAGAGAGTTGCTAGGGGCATTGAGAGGTTCCTTAGCAAGACTTGCATCCATATCTGTCAAAGTAAGTAAGCATTTTAAAAATACTTGTTGACTGACTACAAGAACAGTACTTTGGATTTTTTTTTTAATGAAGTCTCTGGATCCCCTCGAAATTAAATATTCCTTTTCAGTGAATGCACAGCTGCCCTTGTCCGGCCACTAAAATAGCTTCCTCATTGTCCTGGACAAGGAGTTTTGTTGTGTGCCAAGTGACTGACCACAAACAAAAGCTTGTTTGACCAACACTTGTCCCCAAACAAAACATTAGCTACAGGAGGAAGTTCTGCAAAGTAGGCTGAATGGATGTTCTGACAACTTCAAATCCAAACAGAAAGATGTTCTTCTCACTCAGGACATACATTCTGGTCAAACAATAGTTTCTGCTCTCCATTTTCAACCTAGGCTCTATATGTCTACCAGGAATACTCTTGAGACTTTATGACAATCCCCTTTCTTTTCATCTACCTCTTTAGATTCCAAGCCTTCACACATTTCTCCTCTCCCCTGAACTCCAAATCTTCAGATGGATTATTTGGTTCCACAGGGTGAAAGAAATGCTACTAAAGTAATAAAATCTAACATTTGGTCTTTGACTTGTTTCTTTATATGTCAGAATGGAAGGAATCATCAGGAAAACCCTCCATGCTCTTGCCAATTTCCTACAACTTCATGGATGGATCTAGAAAAAGACACAGGGGGCAGATGTGGAAACTGGAAGAGTGTAATTCCCAAGTGTCATTCCTTCCCAACCTAATTCCCCACCCCATCCAGCATGGTCTAAATTAAAATGAGCCACTTAAAAGTCCCTATTAACATTAATAACAGATGCATGTGCAAGATTCCTAAACCATTCGTTTCGTTACATTCAGTGTGGGGAAGGAAGTACAACAGTTAACTAAATCTGCCCTCTGTGGTGGGTGTTATGATACACAGTGAAAAAAAAATAGAATTATGAAGACAACTGAGATAATCCCACAAACTCATAAGATTCCCAGCCTTCCTTAAAATACTGATTTAATCAAGTTACTTTCTTGCACAAAATCTTCTAGGGCACCCTACCAGAAACAGGATAAAATATCTACTTGTTCTCACATTCAAGTTTCATCACAATATGACCCCATATTCCTTTATCTACTACCTTTGTTCTCACTCTAACAATTAACTCCCCACTCTTGCCAGATTGAGAAATTCAAATTCCCCAAAACTCACTTCTTGTACATTCTTACCTCTACTATTCTTTCCATACTCTTTTCCTGTGCCTCTCCGAACCTTACCCCTAAATTAAACAAATATTTGTTAAGTGCCTATCATGTCCTAGCCACCAGGGAACACAAAAACAAAATTATCCTTGCCATTAAGAAGCTTCTATTTTACTGGCAGCTAGATGGTGTAGTGGATGGAGCATCAAGCAGAGTCAAGAAGACCTGAGTTCAAAATGGGTCTAAGGCATTTCCTAGCCAAATCACTTACCACATCTCTGCCTCAATTCCATAATTGGTAAAATGGGAGTGATGATAATATTAGTTCTAATCAGGTAATCAGTTACAAATACTATCTACATATTTTACATTATAAAATGCTTGCTGTCCTTCAGTTGTGTCCAGCTCTTCATGACCCCATTTGACGTTTTCTTGGTAAAGAGACTGGAATCTTTGACATTTCCTTCTCCAGGTCATTTTACAGATGAGGAAACTGAGGCAAACAGCTAGTATCTGAGGCTGGATTTGAAATCAAGAAGAGGAGTTTTCTTAATTCCAAGCCCAGACTCATAATTGCATTAAATCTTTGGTGAGGAATAAGCCAGTAAATATGTATTTTTGGCTCCTCCCTCCAATAAATCTCCAATTTATTCTCTATGTAGCTTATTTGTACATATCTTGGATGCATGTCATATGGTCCATCAGACTGTTAAGCTCCCTGAGAAAAGCAATTGTCTTAAGTCTTTCTTGGTAGAATCACTACATAATAGGCATTTGATAAATGTTTATTGACTGACTTACTGGTATCCAATTGAACTCCTTGATAGAAAGAAGAATCTTTGTTAGCATGGAATGTTAACTGCAGATGAACACCAAAAAGGCAGCTCTCTGGAGTACTGTGTTTCCAAACTCAGTCTGCCAGAATATAAACTCTCAGAAGACAGAGAAAATTTCATTTTTTACTTTATATCCCCAGCACCTAGCACAGTAATTGTGCACATAGTAGGAGCCTAACAAATGCTTGTTAAATTGAAACTATAGCTTAGATTGATAAAATATTTCCTTCTCTTCTATTGGAGCATAAAGGAGAAGGAATCAGAGGAAGAAGGAGCAGGACAAAGGGAGAAAGCGGAAGAATAAGAACAGCTCATTTTTAAATTAAAAGGTTCTAGGGTGTGAGGACTCTTGGTTACAGGATCATAGGACTTATAACTGGGAGGGCCTTTAGAAGTCATTGTTTCCAATCTAATCTACTTTCTATAGATAAAGAATGTGAATGAGGTATGGAGGTGTGAAATCTCTCAGCCAAAGTCACAGAGGTAAAAAGTAGACTCCTACAACAAATTTCAGGTTAGAAGGATTTTAAGGTAATCTAGTCCAATTTCTCCATTTTAATTTAGGAAACTGAGAGTCAAGGTCATAGGGCAGTCAAATGGCAGTCAGAATTTGAACTCTTGATAATTTGACTTCCATTCTGGTTTCTATGTTGTATATATACACAGGGTCCAGAATGCCTTTGATAAATGCATGAGGGATAGATCCATGATATTTTATTAAAGGAAACTGAGATAGTTTTTGGTGGACACTAAGCAGTGACTGGCACATAGTTGGCACTTAATAAATGATTGCTGATTAATTTCTAACGTTCCTTCTAGTTATAGGCTTACCTAGATGATTCCATAGGGCTCAAGGCAAGATGGGCCCAAAGAAGCAGCCTATTTCTAAATCTTTCACCAGTAGTAAAAGTTTTATGAACCAATAAAAATTTGGCACAGACTGGTAGCTGAGAAACTGCTGTGGCATTAATGCTGGACTGGTTATCAAGAGATTAGATTCTAGTCTTGGCTCTTTTTTGCTCAATTGTGACCTTAGATTAGTCAATTTCTCAGTTTCCTGATTTATAAAATGGTGGAGGGGGAAGGAAGAAGGGAGATAGTAATTGCATTAAATCAGTATTTCCTAAATTAATTTGGCCCCAATTTTGAAATATATTGACAGATACTATTTGTATATATATCTTGCATATATATACATATATATGGATATATATGTGGATATGTATTTGTAAATACACATATTACACACATAAATATACACACACACATAATTGTTTGCAAGTTGTCTCTTTCAATGGATATGAGCTCCTTGAGGACGGAAGCTGCTTTTGCCTTTCCTAGTACTCTTTGCAGATTTAGTTAGCAAAGTACCCAGTATATAGTAAGCTCTTACTTAAATGTCTATTGACTGACATAGAGATCTTAAGGTATGGGAACAAAGGTATTAGTGACAAAATAGAGAAAATTAAGCCTGTTTTTATATCCTCCAAATTGTGACATATAATAAAAATTTTGATAATATGATTTTATGTATGATGATTTAGAAAGGAAATATTACTAGCATAGAAATTTTCTCACAGAATCCATATTCATAACCCATGGAACAAAAAGGCTCTATACAATACAGTTTTACATTTTACAGTCATCTTATTACCTATATAACTCACAGAGATGTCAAAATCACCAGAAGCCCCTCCAAAATCCAGAAACCCAAGCTTCCAAAACAGAACTTGAACTATCAACAAATAAAAACTGAACAATATAATTCCAGAATTACTGAAATGGACTCACTGGCTCCTACTCCAGCCCCATATTCCTTGACTTGTGAAAGTCAGAGTTAGTAACAAGCATATCCTAGATGCCCTAGATAGTCATTACCTAACATGGTGAAAGAGTTATGGTTAATTATAGCAAACAGTGAACCTGGGGAGGTTTAAGAGAAAAAAGAAGAGAAAAGTCATAATCTGCTTTCCTCTAACTTTTTTTTTTTTTTGGATCCAGATCTGTGATTTCCAGATCAATGCAGGAACCTCCTGATGAGGAAATCCATCGGACCAAAGAAATTGGTTACTGTCCAGAAATGCATAGTATTTGAATTGTCTGGAAATACTGATAGTATGAGTGATTTGCCTAGGGTTATATAGCCAGTCTATTTCAGAGGGAATATCTGAATCCAAGCCTTCCTAAGTACTAAGTGGTCAACTGTCTACTACATCATGCAGGAAGCCTGGAAGATACTTAACCCACATGACAGATACTCCTGTTGATGTACATATCCCATCAATTCTTTTCCCTATTCAGGAACATCATTTGAGAACTAGATAATCCTTGATGAAGTATGTTAACAAGTCATCTTCTTCTCAGGAAATACACAACCTGACAGTCCTTTACTACAGAGAAAGGAGGAAAAGAAAAGGAAATGACTATGTTGTTTGAGCTAATATACTCAATGACTCACAACAAGACTACAATGCTACTTTCCTTAGAAGATCTCCTTATTCCATCCTTACAGAAATTA
>JAJPUD010031198.1:0-12678 GCA_023553655.1 Myrmecobius fasciatus | reverse complement strand
GAGATATGGGAAAACTGGGACATTAATACATTGTTGGTGGAGTTGTGAACTAATTCAACCATTCAACCAGAGCAATTTGGAAGTGTGCCCAAAAGGCTATCAAATTGTGCATTCCCTTTGTTCCAGCAGTGTTTCTACTGGGCTTATTTCCTAAAAAGATCATAAAGGAGGGAAAGGGACCCACATGTGCAAAAATGTTTGTGGCAGCCCTTTTTGTAGTGGTAAGAAACTGGAAACTGAGTGGATACCCATCAACTGGAGAATCGCTGAATAAATGGTATATGAATGTCATGGAATATTATTGTTCTATAAGAAATATTTGCAGAATGATTTTAGAGAGGCCTGGAAAGACTTACATGAACTGATGCTAAGTGAAATGAGCAGAACCAGGGGGTCATTATACACAGCAATAAGACTATGTGATGATCAGTTCTGATGGATTGGCTCTCTTCAGCAACAAGATGGATGATTCAGGCCAGTTCCAATGGTCTTGTGATGAAGAGAGCCATCTGCACCCAGAGAGAGGATAGTGGGAACTGAGTATGGATTATATAACATAGTATTTTTACTCTTTTTGTTGTTGTTTGCTTGCTTTTTGTTTTCTTTCTCATTTTTTTCCTTTTTGATATGATTTTTCTTGTGTACCATGATAATAATGTATAGAGAATTGTACATGTTTAACATATATTGGATTACTTGCCATCTAGGAGAGGGGGTGGGAGGAAGGGAAGGAAAAATTTGGAACACAAGGTTTTGCAAGGGTGAATGTTGAAAATTATCTATGCATATGTTTTGAGAATGAAAAACTTTAATAATAAAAAAGAAGAAAAAGACTTTGCTAAGTCTTATTTATTCTGTGTTCATAATTCTGTGTCTCTTCTCTCTTTCACCACTTTAGTTCAGCTTATCATCACCTCTTAGGAAAAAAGGAGGAAAAGAAGGAAGGAAGGAAGTTAAGGAAAGGAGGAAAAGGGAGGGAGGAAAGGAAAAAAGAAGGAAGAAGAGAAGGAAGTGAGGATGGAAGAAAAGAAGGAAAGAAGAAGGGAAAGAATGAAAGGAGAACAAAAGGGAAAGAAGGAAGATGGAAGAAAAGAGGGAGAGAACAAAGAAGGAAGGAAGAAAGGAAGGGAAAGAACAAGAAAAGAAGGAAGAAAGAAAAGGAAAGAAGGGACGAGGACAGGAAGGAAGGAAGGGAGAAAAGGAGGGAAGAAGAAAGAACAGTCAAATAAAATAAATTCCCACATTGGCTATGCTTAAAAACATGCTTCAGTCTGCACTCCAAGTATATCATTGCTCTATGAGGAGATATATAGTGTGCATCATTATCAGCTAGTAGGAATCATGTTGAGGAGAGCCACGTCTATCAGAATTGATCATCGTATAATATTGATGTTGCCCTATGCAATGATCTCCTGGTTCTGTTCATTTCATTTAGCATCAGTTCATGTAAGTCTTTCCAGGCCTCTTTGAAATGATCCTGTTGGTTATTTCTTACAGAACAATAATATTCCATGACATTCATATACCATAATTTATTCAGCCAATTTCCTAAAAAGAAATTGTTCATATCTTTTGACATTTATCAATTGGAGAATGGCTTGAATTCTTATAAATTTGAGTCAATTCTCTCTATATTTTAGAAATGAGGCCTTTATCAAAGGATATGAACAATTTTCAGATGATGAAATTAAAACTATTTCTAGTCATATGAAAAGGTGCTCCAAATCATTATTGATCAGAGAAATGCAAATTAAGACAGCTCTGAGGTACCACTACACACCTGTCAGATTGGCTAAAATGACAGGAAAAGATAATGACAAATGTTGGAGGGGATGTGAGAAAACTGGGACACTGATACATTGTTGGTGGAATTGTAAACAGATCCAACCATTCTGGAGAGCAATTTGGAACTACACTCAAAAAGTTATCAAACTGTGCATACCCTTTGACCCAACAGTGTTTCTATTGGGCCTCTATCCCAAAGAGATCTTAAAGGAGGAAAGGGCCCCACATGTGCAAGAATGTTTGTGGCAGCCCTTTTTGTAGTGGCTAGAAACTAGAAACTAAGTGGATGCCCATCAGTTGGAGAACAGCTGAATAAGTTATGGTATATGAATGTTATGGAATATTATTGTTCTATAAGAAATGACCAGCAGGATGATTTCAGAGAGACCTGGAGAGACTTGCATGAACTGATGCTGAGTGAAATGAGCAGAACCAAGAGATCATTGTACATGGCAACAACAAGATTATACAATGATTAATTCTGAGGGATGTGACTCTTTCAACAATGAGATGATTCAAACCAGTTCCAATAATCCTGTGATGAAAAAAGCCATCTAGACCCAGAGAGAGGGCTGTGGGAACTGAGTGTGGATCACAACATAGCATTTTCATGCTTTCTGTTGTTGTTTGCTTGCATTTTATTTTCTTTCTCATGTTTTTTTTTTCCTGTTTGATTTGATTTTTCTTGTACAGCAAGATAATTATATAAATATGTATGCATATATTGTATTTAACATATATTTTTACCATGTTTAACATATATTGGATTATTTGCCATCTAGGGGAAAGGGTGGGAAAAGGGGGGGATGGAAATTGGAACACAAGGTCTTGCAAGGGTTAATGTTGAAAAATTATCCATAGGGGGCAGCTGGGTGGAGCAGTGGATAGAGCACCAGCCCTGATAGTCAGGAGGATCTGAATTCAAATTTGACCTCAGATACTTAATACTTCCTACCTGGGTGACCTTGGGCAAGTTAACCCCAAATGCCTCAACAAAAAAAAGAAAGAAAGAAAAATTATTCATGCGTATGTTTTGAAAATAAAAAGCTTTAATAAAAAAAATAAATAACTTTAAATGCCAGGACAAGGAGTATGTTCTTCTAGAGGCAGGCACTTCTATCTCCCTCTCCTCCAACTAACTTCTTTCCTCTGGGGACAGGCAGATCAGGCAGTCTCTTCCACATGGAAAGTTTTTGAATACTTGAAGACAGCTGTCATATTCCCCTGGGTCTTATCTTCCATGGGCTGAACAGCCCCAATTTCTTCATATAATGTGAGCACAACATAGTCTCCTATTCTCTCACTATCCTGTGGGACCTCCATGGGACCCACTGCCTTTTGTTGTTATCTTTTTAAAAATATAACTAGAATTGCTTTAGGATTAGAAGTTATTCTCGGGGCAGGTTTTACATCTGCATTTGCCTAAAAAGACTTTTAAAGATATTTATGGATTCAGTTGAAAGCTAAGAGCATTCCCTACCTGAAAATAAAATTTCCTTCTAAAACACACACATACACACACACACACACACACGCAAAATAAATTTCAACACCAAGATGGAAAGCTGTGGTAAAGGGAAGCCATCACACCTCAGACAAGGTACTAAAGTGAGTTATGGTACAAAGAAAGGAATTCTGTAGGACTTATTCTGGACAGAAAAACTCATAGCTGTTTATATTTAGTCTTCAAAAAGAAAAGCAGCAAGAAGAAAACAGACTCCAGACCTCAGACATAAAGTAAGCTCCTTCAACAGTACAGTCTCTCTGGCTCCAAAGTAATTGTATTTATGTAATTATTGTAATTATGGCACCAGAACAGACAATAGGAAGAAGATAATTAGTATGGCAACTAATGTACTTGACCTCCTTTTGGGGAGCAGTTAACTCCTGTGAATAGCTACAGTTCAGTGTTTTAGTCCAATAGCAAAAAGGATATTAAATTAGAATTCCTTGGGAAATCACATTTGATAAGCTAATGATTCTCCTTTTCATTCAATAAAGCAGCAGTAGATGCTAAATGAAGCCAAAAAGAAAAAAAAATCTCAAAAGAAATAAATATCAAATGAAGCCCTGAGTCTAGAAAACAATTTAGTAGAGGAATTACATTTCAGTGAAACAAAAGGAAATGTACAGAATGATGGAAGTAACATATAAGTGGACTCAATTTGAGAAAGTGAATATTTGGGGACAAAACTAAAATATAATGAAACTTGAAGGGAATGAGGGCACAATATGTTGCTAGGAGAAAATGGGACAAAAACCACAAACCTAGTAATGCTTCTCTGGCTTGGGTGTGGCCAATTGCATAAAAAAGAATCTGGTGGGATGGGAGTTAAACCAATTTTCTTATTGCAGCAACTTTTCCATTTGGGGAAATAGGGCCCTAAGGATACTTATCTCAACCAGTGATTATGATATAACTTAAGAATTAAAACTGATTTCCTAATTTAGAACACAAGATTTTGCGTGGGTGAATGTTGAAAACTATCTCTGCATATATATATATTTTTCTTTTTATTTGCAAAATATATGTATGGGTAATTCTTCAACATTAACCCTTACAAAGCTTTCTGTTACAAATTTTTCCTCCCTACTCCCCACCCCTCCCCTAGATGGCAAGATATCTACTACATGTTAATTATGTTAAAATACTTGACAAATCTAATATATGTATACATATTTCCACACTTACCATTGTTGTGCAAGAAAAATCATATCTACAAGAAAGAAAAATCAGATAAAGGAAACACAATGCAAGCAAACATCAATCGAGAGCATGAAAATGTTATGTTGTGGTCCACATTTCATATCCCTCTCTCTGGGTGTATATGGCTTTCTTCAGTGAACAATTGGAGGTGGTTCGAAACATTTCATTGTTGAAGAGACCCATGTCCATCAGAATTAATCATCATATATTATTGTTGTTGCTGTGTATAATGATCTCCTGGTTCTGCTCATTTCACTCAGCATCAGTTCATGTAAGTCTCTCCAGGCCTCTCTGAAATCGTCCTGCTGGTCGTTTCTTACAGAACAATAATATTCCATAATATTCATATACCATAATTTATTTAGCCATTCTCCATTTGATGGGCATCCCTTCAGTTTCCAGTTTCTAGCCACTACAAAAAGGGCTGCCACAAACATTCTGTTGCGTATATTTTGAAAATAAAAAAGCTATTTAAAAAAAATTGATTTCCTAGCCATTTAGATGACAATTGAACTGAGGACTAAAACAATAGAGGGAAGGGTAGTTAACAGAAATACAATTTCTTTTTTTTTATTTGTTTTGTTTTTGCTGAGGCAATTAGGGTTAAGTGACTTGGCCAGGGTCACACAGCTAGGAAGTGTTAACTGTCTGAGGTCAGATTTGAGCTCAGTTTTCCAGAAACACAATTTCTAAGAAAACTCAAAGAGCAAACTCAATTTCAATCTAGCCTCTGAATATAAGTAGGGTATTCTGGATAGTCTAAGGGAAGAGTTTCTAACCTTTCTGAGGTTTGACTGAAAAAGCTGACAAGAGCTTCCTGTATATTGGTTGAGAAAATTGACTGAGTAGGGCTACAGTAATTGACTGAGAAGGTTGACTAAAGAGAACTACTCTCTAACTAGTTCTCACTAACAAGGAGAGGCTTCCTAATCACAGCCCTTCCAGGAGAGGAGGTTCTGAAGATAGTACTTAAGCTGAGCATTATAGCTGAGACACAGTAAGAGACTGAAAATGCAGGCTAGCTTTTCCTCAGCAGGAGGCTTTTCTAAATTTTTCCATCTCTCTTCAGATCTCTCATGGTTCCCACTTTACCAGCCTCTCAGATGACAACTTTGCCTCAGATTCTACTGGGAAAAAAATTAGTTCATTCACCATGAGCTCTTTCTTCCTCCCTTTTTCTCTTTTCACACTGTTTTCCTACACTATCTCCTTTTGCTGTATCACAAGAGAGAACCTTTCTCTTTACCAAGGCAAAGCTCTTTGCATTTATACATGATTCAATTCCATCCTGTGTACTCCAGCAGATTTTCCTCCATCATCCCCACTCTCTTCAATCTCTCTTTGTCTGGGGACTGCTTCTCTACTGGCAACAAATATGCTGAAGTTTCCTGTAGTGTAAAAAACAACAATAATAAAATTAAAACAAAACCTCCCTTGGTGCTCTGCTTCTTAAATTCATTCTCAGTGTTCCTCATCCTTAGCTTAAAATTCCTCTGGGATATGAGGAAAAGGAATACATTTGCTTCTTTCTTCCTCTATTGTTGAAACTAGATCACATAAGGGGAAGCACTGGAAAGACTTCTGGATGTGGCGTTAGATGACCTAGGTTCAAATCACTTAGTTTTGGGGGGCTTCAGTTTCTTCATTTATAAAATGCACTAGATGGTCTCTGAGATCCCTTCCAGTTCTCTGATTTGTAATCCTAGGAGAGAAAATCCTTCCCTCTACTGAATTCCAGAAGAAAGAGAAGTGGAAGAGGAAATGAGATTGATAATTTGTAGAGCATGCAAATGAGAAGCTTCAGTCTGAGAAAACTCTTTTTCACTCTAAACATTCAAGCCCAAAGTTTCTTGTTTATTGGAGACGAGTATCCCACAATATGAGACAGTTGCTGAGGTGCTTCCTTTTGAGTCTTCATCATTCTCTGTCCCAACTAATACTTTACTCTCCTATTGCCTGTCACTACACATATATTGGGTATCACTTCCACTTCTTGCAAGGAAGTGCCCACTAATCTGATGTCCAGAAAGGATTCAGGTCTTCAAGGTCCTCAAATGGCTAGGGAACACAATATTTCTATTTCTGTATCCCTTCATCTTTTACTGAAGTGCCATTGGGGATTAGAGAAAAGAATGCTGGATTTGTTAGAGGACCCAAATTTAAATCTTATTACTGCCAAGTACTACCCAAGTGACCTTGAACAAGATAAATGACTCTTCTGGGTTCCATTTTCCTCATCTATAAAATGAGAGGATTGAATTAAGATGCCCTCTAAAGTCCTCTCTATTTCTAAATCTCTGATCTTGTAAACAGCTGAAATTTTCCTCTACCCGCTATACTTAAGGACTCCTGGAATTTATGAAAGGCAATATGGTAGAGAGCTAACTTTCTGGGTTCAAATCCCACCATTGATATATATTATGTTTTCCTGGACAGGTCTCTTATTCTCTCAGAGCACCAATCAGTTTTCCATGACTCTAAGTTACAGACTTACTTTGGTAGAGTTATTTTCTTACCTGGGAAAATCTCAAACCCATGAAATCACAGATCCACTGCCTATTCCTATGTGAATCTATTATGTAAGATATAAAGGTAGCATGATTCCTGGTTGAGGTATGAATTTAAGCAACTTAGTATATGCTATCTCCTCAGATGCCACCAAGAAATGATTAGGACCTAACCTATCTGTTCTTATTTATGTAATCAGTTTTTGTCTGAATCTTTATTTCCCCATATTCTTTATCAGGATCAAGTTGCTCACTCTTTGTTATTTCTTAAATTGATTAAATTTAATAGAGATAAATTAAGTCACATACTCAAGTTTATGTATGATAAACTTCTGTAGGATGGAGAACATGGCTATACAATTCTTATAAAAAGATCCAGTGAGTAACTGGCCACAAGTTGAGGATGAGTCAACAATGGGATAGGTTACATTGATCCAAATATTCCTATAGACTATCTGTGGCTGACCTGTGATAAGGCTTTCTGAGTGCATATTGGTCTGATCAGCCACAGTCAGACACACTTCTTGACATAGTGATGTCATTTTGGTCCTCTTCAAGCACAAAGGACAGAAAGATTGTATTAATAGAGTCAGCACGTCCAAAATGAGGGGAAAAACAAACTCACTATACTTCATTCACCACATCTGAAGCATAGTGTCCACTTCCTGCTTAGCATATTTTTAGGGAGGACATTGACAAAATGGAAGACATTCTAACAGAATTGTCCTATTTCCCATCATCAGAGATTTTCATGCAGGGACTAGATGATGACTTGTGGGCATCACAGAGGAGATTCCTAGTCAGGAAATGGTTGAATTGGATAACCTCTGAGATCCTTGCAGTTGAGATTCTGTTTATGATATTTACTAAATAAAATTATATGTTCTTCTCAATTTCAAAGCAAACATTTTCTCATTCTTGTGATTTATTTCTCATTCTTTTCTTAATTTAAATTGACTTGTTCTTATTTTCTGTGGTACATCATTGATTTTTTTTTCCTTTTTGCATTTGTTACCTTATTAATTGTTGGCAACAATTCTTTATTATTATTATTATTATTATTATTATTATTATTATTAAAGCTTTTTATTTGTATAACATATGTATGGGTAGTTCCCCAGCATTGATCTTTACAAAGCTTTCCATTACAAATTTTACCCCCAGTCTCCTCCCCTCCCCTAGATGGCAGGAAGTCCACTACATGTTAATAATGTTGAAATACTTGACAAGTTGTTCAAGAAAAATCCTATCTGCAAGAAAAAAAAGAAAATCAGAGAAAGGAAACACAATGCAAGCAAACATCAATAGAGAGCATGAAAATGTTACGTTGTGGTGTATATTTCGTATCCCTCACTCTGGGTGTATATGGTTTTCTTCAGTGAACAATTGGAACTGGTTTGAGACATTTCTTTGTTGCAGAGAGCCATGTCCAACAGAATTGATCATCATTTAATACTGTTGTTGCTGTGTATGATGATCTCCTGGTCCTGCTCGTTTCACTCAGCATCAGTTCATGCAAGTCTCTCCAGGCCTCTCTGAAATCATCCTGCTGGTCGTTTCTCACAGAACAATAATATTCCATAACATTCATATACTATAGTTCATTCAGCCATTTTCCAATTAATGGGTATCCATTCAGTTTCCATTTTCTAGCCACTACAAAAAGGGCTGCCACAAACATTCTCGCACATGTGGGTCCCTTTCCCTCCTGTAAGATCTCTTTGGGATATAGGCCCAGTAGAAACACTGCTGGGTCAAAGGGTATGCACAGTTTGACAACTTTTTGAGCATAGCTCCAAATTGCTCTCCAGAATGGTTGGATCCGTTCACAGTTCCACCAACAATGTATTAGTGTCCCAGTTTTCCCACATCCCCTCCAACATTCATCGTTATCTTTTCCTGTCATTTTAGCCAATCTGACAGGTGTGTAGTGGTACCTCAGAGTTATCTTAATTTGCATTTCTCTGATCAATAGTGATTTGGAGCAACTTTTCATATGACTAGAGATGGTTTTAATTTCATCATCTGAAAATTGTCTGTTCATATCCCTTGACCACTTATCTATTGAAGACTGGCTTGAATTCTTATATATATGAGACAATTCTCTATATATTTTAGAAATGAGGCCTTTATCAGAACCATTAAATGTAAAGATGATTTCCCAATTTGATGCTTCCCTCCTAATCTTGTCTGCATTAGTTTTATTTGTACAGAAACTTTTTAACTTAATATAATCAAAATTATCCATCTGGTGTTTAATTAGGAGTTCCAGATCTTCTTTGGACATAAATTTATTCCATCTCCACAGGTCTGATAGGTAAACTATATTACGTTCCTCTAACTTGCTTACAAAGTCACTCTTTATATCTAGATCATGAACCCATTTAGATCTTATCTTGGTATGTGGTGTTAGATATGGGTCAAGCCCTAATTTCTTCCACACTAGTTTCCAATTTTCCCAGCAGTTTTTGCCGAATAGTGAGTGCTTATCCCAAAAGCTGGGGTCTTTGGGTTTATCAAACACTAAATTGTTAAGGTTATTGCCTAGATTGCCCTGATAACCAATCCTGTGCCACTGATCAACTGCTCTATTTCTTAGCCAGTACCAAACGGTTTTGATGGCTGCTGCTTTATAATATAGTTTTAGATCTGGTACAGCAAGGCCACCTTCATCTTCCTTTTTTTTTCATTAATCCCCTTGAAATCCTTGACCTTTTGTTCTTCCAAATGAACTTTGCTACTATTTTTTCTAGATCTGTAAAATAATTTCTTGGGAGTTTGATTGGTATGGCACTAAATAAGTAGATTAGTTTGGGTAGTATTGTCATTTTTATTATGTTCACTCTGCCCACCCATGAGCACTTAATATTTTTCCAATTGATTAGGTCTGATTTTATTTGTGTTGAAAGTGTTTTGTAGTTTAGTTCATTTTTTGCAGTGATCTCATTTCGTTTCCCCATGTTTCTTCTAACTCTCTTTTAAGATTTTTTATGCAATCTTCAAAGAAAGCCTTGTGACATGGAGACCAATTTATGTCTCTCTTTGGGGCTTTTTCTGGAGTTGCTTTACCTTTAGGGGCCTCAGGATTTGAGGTCTGTTCTTCCCTCTCTCCATAAAAGTTGTCTATGGTGAGAGGTCTTTTTGGTTTTTTATTCATTTTTTTTAAAGGTGTGAGGTCTGTTTAGGGCAAAGGTGGGACAGCTGCTTTAATTTGCCCTGGGGCAGTTCTGCTGATTGAGTTATTTCAGGAACTGGGCAGTTCTGCTGATTGAATTATGTCAGGGGCTGGGCAGCTCCGCTGATTGAATTATTTCTGGTGCTTATCAGACCTGTTGTTTTATTGATTGCTTTAAGGTGCTGTGTAATGGCAGCTAGGTCCGATGCTCATCAGGGGTTCAGTGGTTCACAATCTATCCCCCTCAAAAGGCAGACCCTCCAAACCACCTGCCCACAATCAGGACAAATTGTTCCAAGAGGCCCGCAGAAGACTCCCAGGTGTGTGAAAAGCACAACGATCCCACTCCTGTTCTGACTCCTGTTCCAGCTCCCTGCTCCAGCTCCCTGCCCCGGTCTCCCTGTGCTGCAGTCTGGGTTCACTAGGCCACCCCCTGCCCCATTAAAACAGACCTGTTTTGAGGTTCTTCCAGAGTATCTTCTTCTAGAATCGTGTTGTTCTCCAGATATTGTGGACTTTTTTGCTTCAGAATCAGTCTAGAGGCTTCATATTTTGTTGGTTTGAGGGGAGGTTAGAGGAGGTTACAGAGAATCCTGTCTGATCTCCGCCACCATGGCTCCACCCCCGGAAGGAAGTCCTATAGTTTAGTTCATATAGTTTCTGACTTTTCCTTGGCAGATAGATTCCCAAATATTTTATCCTATCATCTGTTATTTGGAATGGAATTTCTTTTTGTATCTCTTGCTGCTGGACTTTGTTGGTAATATATAAAAATGCTGATGATTTATGTGGATTAATTTTGAATCCTGCAACTTTGCTAAAGTTGTGAATTGTTTCTAGTAGTTTTTTAGTTGAGTCTCTAGGGTGCTCTAAGTATACCTTCATGTAATCTGCAAAGAGTGATAATTTGGTTTCTTCATTACCTACTCTGATTCCTTTTATCTCTTTTTCTTCTCTTATTGCTAAAGCTAACATTTCTAATACAATATTAAATAGTAATGGTGACAGTGGGCAGCCTTGTTTCACTCCTGATCTTATTGGGAATGGTTTTAGTTTGTCTCCATTACATATGATGCTTGCTGATGGTTTTAAATAGATGCTACTGATCATTTTAAGGAAAAACCAATTTATTCCTATACTCTCTAGTGTTTTTAATAGGAAAGGGGGTTGGATTTTATCAAATGCTTTTTCTGCATCTATTGAGATAATCATATGGTTTTTGTTAGTTTGGTTATTAATATAATTAATTATGCTGATAGTTTTCCTAATATTGAACCAGCACTGCATCCCTGGTATAAATCCTACTTGGTCATAGTGTACTATCCTGGGGATGACTTTCTGTAATCTCATTGCTAATATCTTATTTAAAATTTTTGCATCAATATTCATTAGGGAAATTGTTCTATAGTTTTCTTTCTCTGTTTTCACCCTACCTGGTTTAGCTATCAGCACCATATCGGTCTCATAGAAGGATTTTGGCAGTATTCCTTCTGTCCCTATTTTCTCAAATAGTTTGTATAGTATTGGAATTAATTGTTCTTTGAATGTTTGGTAGAATTCACATGTAAATCCAGCTGGCCCTGGAGATTTTTTCTTAGGGACCTGGTTAATAGCTTGTTCTATTTCTTTTTCTAATATGGGGCTGTTTAAATAATTTATATCCTCTTCTTTTAACTTGGGCAATCTATATTTTTGTAGATATTCCTCCATTTCATTTAGATTATCAAACTTATTGGCATAAAGTTGGGCAAAGTAACTCCTAATTATTGCTCTAATTTCCTCTTCATTGGTGGAAAGTTCTCCCTTATCATTCTTGAGACTAACAATTTGATTTTCCTCTTTCCTTTTTCTTATCAAATTAACTAAAGGCTTATCTATTTTGTTGGGTTTTTCATAGAACCAACTCTTAGTTTTATTTATTAATTCAATAGTTTTCTTATTTTCAATTTTATTAATTTCTCCTTTTATTTTTAGAATTTCCAATTTGGTATTTAATTGAGGGTTTTTAATTTGTTCTTTTTCTAGTTTTTTTAATAAGCCCAATTCATTGATCTTTTCTTTCTCTATTTTATGCAAGTAAGCATCTAGAGATATAAAATTGCCCCTTATAACCGCTTTGGCCGTATCCCACAAATTTTGGTATGTTGTCTCCTTATTGTCATTCTCCTGGATGAAATTATTGATTGTGTCTATAATTTGCTCTTTCACCCATTCATTCTTCAGGATTAGATTATTTAATTTCCAATTAACTTTTGGTTTATTTTCTCCTGGCCTTATATTACATATGATTTTTTATTGCATCATGATCTGAAAAAGATGCATTTACTATTTCTGCCTTTGATTTTGAGGTTTTTATGCCCTAACACATGGTCAATTTTTGTATAGGTTCCATGGACTGCTGAGAAAAAAGTAAACTCCCTACTGTCTCCATTCAACTTTCTCCATAGATCTATCATACCTCACTTTTCTAACAATTGGTTTATCTCCCTAGTTTCTTTCTTGTT
>JAJPUD010031197.1:0-12678 GCA_023553655.1 Myrmecobius fasciatus | reverse complement strand
ATGACTTTCTGTAATCTCATTGCTAATATCTTATTTAAAATTTTTACATCAATATTCATTAGGCTAATTGGTCTGTAGTTTTCTTTCTCTATTTTCACCCTACCTGGTTTAGGTATCAGCACCATATTGGTCTCATAGAAGTATTTTGGCAGTATGCCATCTGTCCCTATTTTCTCAAATAGTTTGTAAAGTATTGGAATTAATTGTTCTTTGAATGTATGGTAGAATTCACATGTAAATCCATATGGCCTTGGAGATTTTTTCTTAGGGAGTTGGTTAGTAGCTTGTTCTATTTCTTTTTCTAATATGGGGCTATTTAAATAATTTATATCCTCTTCTGTTAACCTGGGCAATCTATATTTTTGTAGATATTCCTCCATTTCATTTAGATTATCAAACTTACTGGCATAAAGTTGGGCAAAGTATCTCCTAATTATTGCTCTAATTTCCTCTTCATTGGAGGAAAGTTTTCCCTTATCATTCTTGAGACTAACAATTTGATTTTCCTCTTTCCTTTTTCATAACAAATTAACTAAAGGCTTATGTATGTTGTTGGTTTTTTCGTAGAACCAACTCTTAGTTTGATTATTAATTCGATAGTTTTCTTATTTTCAATTTTATTAATTTCTCCTATTATTTTTAGAATTTCCAATTTGGTATTTAATTGAGGATTATTAATTTGTTGTTTTTCTAGTTTTTTTTTAATAATAACCCAATTCGTTGATCTTTTCTTTCTCTATTTTATTCAAGTAAGCATCTGGAGATATAAGATTGCCCCTTATAACCACTTTGGCCGTATCCCACAAATTTTGGTATGTTGTCTCATTATTGTAATTCTCCTGGATGAAATTATTGATTGTGTCTATGATTTGCTCTTTCACCCATTCATTCTTCAGGATTAGATTATTTAATTTCCAATCAACTTTTGGTTTATTTTCTCCTGGCCTTATATTGCATGTGATTTTTATTGCATCATGATCTGAAAAAGATGCATTTACTATTTCTGCCTTTCTGCATTTGATTTTGAGATTTTTATGCCCTAACACATGGTCAATTTTTGTATAGGTTCCATGGACTGCTGAGAAAAAAAAGTAAACTGCCTACAGTCTCCATTCAACTTTCTCCATAGATCTATCATACCTAACTTTTCTAACAATTGGTTTATCTCCCTAGTTTCTTTCTTGTTTATTTTGTGATTTTATTTATCTAATTCTGAAAGAGCAAGGTTGAGATCCCCCACTAATATAGTTTGGCTGTCTATTTCTTCTTGCATCTCTCTTAATTAGTCCCATAGGAATTTGGATGCTATTGCTCTTGGTGCGTATATATTTAGTATTGATATTGATACATTATCTATGGTACCTTTTAATAAAATATAGTTTCCTTCCTTATCTCTTTTGATTACATGTATCTTGGCTTTTACGTGATCTGAGATAAGGATTGCTACCCCTGTTTTTTTTTGTTCACCTGATGCATATTAGGTTCTGCTTCAACCCTTTACCCTCACCCTGTAGGTGTCACTAAGTTTTAGTTGTGTTTCTTGTAGACAACATATTGTGGGATTCTGGTTTTTAATGTAGTCTGCTATCTGCTTCAGCTTTATGGGAGAGTTCATCCCATTCACATTCACAGTTAGAATAACTAATTCTTTA
The DNA here is from genome assembly GCA_023553655.1 of Myrmecobius fasciatus. Classification (NCBI taxonomy): domain Eukaryota; kingdom Metazoa; phylum Chordata; class Mammalia; order Dasyuromorphia; family Myrmecobiidae; genus Myrmecobius; species Myrmecobius fasciatus. Next base: position 11,026 of record JAJPUD010031197.1, on the reverse strand, counting down.
TTTCCCGCCATCTCGTTTACCCAAGTTAGTTTTTTCCCTTTCCTTTCCCCTTTCTCCCTTCCCCCTCCTCAGTACTTTTCCTTTGGGTGACCCCCTCCTCCAAATAATCCACCACCATTTAGATCCCCTTCCCCTTTTTTACTCCTTTCCCCTTATTCTATTTCCCTTCTATTAGTTTGTCCCTTACTTTTCCTCCTTTCCCTCCCACTTCCCTCTAGCAACAGGCAAGTTTCTATGTGAAATGAAGTGTCTGAATACACTTTTAGAACCCAACCTGATTGGAGTAAGATTTACACAATGCTCATCTCCCTCCCCTCTTTCTCTCAATTATATTAGGTTTTCTTTGCCACTTCAAGAGATTTTACCTTGTTTTTAACTACTTTTTTTAAATCTTGTTTTACCACTTTTTCCTTCTTTTCCCCAGTATGACAACTTTTCCCCCTCTAGTTTTCTTTTCTCATATTTTCAAACTAATATCTGGTTAATTATACCCCCAAACTTTAAGTATCGCCATAGTATAAAGTTCTCAAGAGTCCTTTCCTTTTTACCTCTTTATGCTTCTTTTGAGTTCTGTGTTTGGATGTCGAACTTTTTGTTCAGATCTGGTCTTTTCATTAGAAATAGGTGAAATTCACCTATATCATTGAACGACCAACTTCTTTCCTGAAGGATGATGCTCATTCTTGCTGGATAGGTTATTCTTGGCTGTAATCCAAGTTCCTTTGCCTTTTGGAATATCTGGTTCCAGGCCCTGCGATCCTTCAATGTGGAGGCTGACAGAACATGTGTGATTCTAATTATTGATCCTTGGTATTTGAATTGTTTCTTTTTAGCTGCTAGCATAATCTTTTCCTTGGTGCTATAGTCCTAAAATTTAGCCATGATATTCCTTGGGGTTTTAATTTTTGGGGTCTCTTTCTGGAGGTGATCAGTGAATTCTTTCAATGGTGATTTTGCCTTCTGATTCTACAATCTCAGGGCAGTTTTCTTTCAGCATTTCTTGGAAGACAGTGTTTAGATTATTTTTTTCATCATGGCTTTCAGGAAGTCAAATAATCCTTAGATTGTCTCTCCTAGATATATTTTCCAAGTCAGTTGTTTTTCCTAGGAGATATTTCATATTTTCTTCTAATTTTTCATTTTTTTGTTTTTGTTTGACTGAATCTTCAAGTCTTATTGAATCATTCACTTGCATTTGTTCAATTCTTATTTTTAAAATGTTGTTTTCCTCAGTTACCTTTTTAAGTTCTTTTTGTAACTGGCCAATTTAATTTTTTGTTCATTGCCCTCTTTTTCTACTACACTAATTTTATTTTTCAGTGCATTATTGTCTTTTTTCTCTTCACTAATTTTATTTTTCAATAAATCGGTGTCTTATTTCATATCTCTTTTGCAGGAAATCATATCCTTCTTGCAAAATATTGTATCCTTCTTGCACTGTTTTCCATTTATTTTCCCATTTATCCTCCAGCTCTTTTATGAGGTTCTTTAAACAATCTTCCAGAAAGGCCTTTTGAAAAGGAGACCAGTGATGGTCCTTAATAACCTCCTCTGGGGTTTTGTCTAAAGGAACCTCAGGATCTGGGGTCATCCCTTCTTTCTCTCAATAAAAGTTGTCTATGGTGAGAGTTCTTTTTTGCTTCTTCATTTTTTTTTAGACAGTGTGGATGTCTCTTTAAAGCTTGGAAAAAAATCACCTCAGCTGAAATTCTTTGCCCTGGGGCAATTCGTCTAATTAACTTAAGGTGCTGGGCCGGTGGGGGCTAGGACCAAGTCCGAATTTCTCCTTCAACAAGCAAATCTGCCAGAACATCTGCCCCCAATCAGGGCAGAGTATCCCGAATGCATCAGATAAACTCCAGGTTTTTGGTGTTTGGAGTTTGGAGTTTCTGCCACAATGAGCTGAGTCTCACCCTCACTTCCGGCCTACACCTAGTAAACTGTTTATCACTCTTTCCAAGTTAAACAAACCTGATATTAAGTTCTCCAGATAGCAGTGTCCAAATATTTCTGGATTCGTTGACTTGAAGATCAGTTCAGAGGCTTATTTTATTGTTGGTTTGAGAGAAGATTAGAGGAGGATGCAGAGAGTCATGTTTTTACTCTGACATCTTGGCTCCGCCCCCCTCTACTTCTCTTATTGTCAAAGAAAATATATGGAAAATAAAATTTAATTTCTGTATGTAGTCAAGGGAAATTATTACATAATATAGACTATAATTTTATGGGTTATAAAAATGCTATACATTGAAAATCATTATGAAATTCTCGATACTCAAGGAAAAAATGTGAAAAAAAACAGTATAGCCTAATTGGCAATATAATTATACGTGGACTTACTAAATAGTCCATACAATTAAGCCAGCATGTAAGTAGCTTGATTTTTTTTCTGTGTAAACCTTTCACATTTGACCTAAATTGACCATAATTTGATTTTCATTTCACTGCTTCCTCAACTTGCCATTGCTATATCATCTAGGAGCAATAACCATGTCAATCCTTATTTCCACTTATTTCTTTTTCATTAGTTCATATGCAGCTATTTAACCAGCAAACTAAGAGAAGTTCTGACATCTAGGGGTTATTTAGCTGTTAACATCTGCAATGAGAAAATGTTGGCTCTAAGTCTATTCATATCATATATTAGTCGACATGGTGCAGGAATATTTAGGATTACAGTTAAAGTTCACTTTACAAAATGTAAAGATTCTCAAAGGAACTTGCATGGCATTATCATAAGATTCAAAATATAGGTCACATAAAAAACACATAGACAAAATTGTATTGCAGCCTTCAACCTATCAATGTAATAAAAATATGCCTAATGTACCCAAAAATGATACTTTAATTATTGAAAAATATTAATCTTTAATTCATTCATGTAAGATATATTTGGTTCAAATTGATAGAGAAAAAACACATCATTTTAAACATGATATTAACAAATGGCCCCTTAAAATATCGTGATGTTTCATTTTCTAACATTTAGGTCATGAGAGTAAAAATGAATAAGAGGAAGCAGTGTAACCTATGTATGCTAAATTCTGACAGAGTAGTTAAATATCTGAGAAGCAAGAGGAATTTGGCCAATAAAAAGAGACAGAGAAGTTCTATCTTTCCTGAGCTAAGTGTAAGATGTAGTAATATAACTTCCAAGGTGAGGTATCAATATAATTCAATGTAAATTTTATTTCACTAACAGATAAAGTGCTGACAAAATGTTATTATAGGGATCAATCTTTAACAAAAAGAATAAAATGAATAAAATATTATCTCTGTTGTAAATGGAGTGCTTATCTATTTTAGGTAAATCATTTAGATGAGTTCTGTTTTTTCCAGTAGGAAAAAAATATCATTTTCTCCTATTTTATTAAAGATTTGGAGCCACTATAAAGTTTGTGCATTATGAAATGATAAAAATAAATTAGTTTTAAAAGTCTGTGAGATAATTCAAATATTTCTTGACCAAGAGAAAATATAGTGAGGTGGCAGTGATATTGATACTTAGAGATTTAATTTTAAAATTTTGCATTACTGTTTCCAGTAGAAATGTGACATAACTTTGTTTAGCACTGTAAAATGAATCTTTGTGGTATCTGGTGGAAATGTTTCTGTAATGCAATTAAACTGATGTGTCAATATCATTTAATTGTATTTATCCTTCCCACATGACAAAATTTAGCACTGACTATCCAGCTAGCACCTCTGAACTTATTTAAAAACAAAATTTAAATTAGCTTTCATTATATTGTCAAGGCCTCTTTTACTTTAATTTCCTACATAAATCAAATCTGCTAGTAACTATTTATATTCCATTAAGAAAAAATAAATCTAAAGCAAAAAAGATTTCAGTTATTTTCATTTCCTGTTGTCAGAAGGGATTGTTTTCTTTATATGCTGTCAAAATCTGAGCAATGCTATTTTTTTAACTCATGGTGGTATAGGAAAGATATTTTGAATCATTTCAATCATATGAAACATTTGATATAGCTAGGCTACCAAATGGCATCTAACATTAACCAAGTTGTATTCATCTCAGGCAGACAATTTCTGGAGAGATAGATAGATAGATAGATAGATAGATAGATAGATAGATAGATAGATCGAGCTATATCTTGAAGAAGTTCCATAGAATTTCTTCTAAAGCTGTATTAGTACAATGTCTGTTACATGCAAGTGGCAGGGAAGAATTTCCAAGAAACAAATGAGAGATTAACAGATTTGTAAGGCAAAAAAAATAATAATTGAAGTAGAGGAAAATCTTAGAAAAAAAAATAAATTGGTTATTTGTTAAAATTCTGTTTACAATCATAGTATTTTTCATATGAACCCTTCTATTATATATATATATATATGTATACACATATATATATATATATACATTTATATATAGGTATTTATATGTATATATATATATATATATGTATATACAGAGAGAGACAGAGACAGAGACATAGGCAGAGGCAGAGACAGATACAGAGAGAGATCCTTACTCTATTCCCTGTCACATATTCTGTGATCCAGGGAAACTGGCCTCTTTGCTATTCTTCATACAAAACTTTTCATATCTCCCTATTCTGAATATTTATTGGTTGCACTCTATGCCTGGATTTCCCTCCAACTTATTCTCCACCCCCTGGATTCCCTGACTTCCTTCAAGTCCTAGATAAAATACATCTTTTGCAAGAAACCTTTCTAAATCCTCCTTAAAGTTACATCATTGCTTCTGTTGATTATTTAAAATTTCTTTTTATATATATATATATATATATATATATATATATATATATATTCAGAAAAGGGCTTCCTAATCGTAAAGGACCATGATATAAGAGGGTCAATTCAAGAAAAGGGCTATGTTCAGCCTGGAAAAAAAAAAGTCTTAAAGAGGTGTAATAGCTGTTTTCAAGAATTTAAAGATTGTCATGGAGAGGAGGGATCAGGTCTGTTTTGTTGGTCCCAGAAAACCAAATCAGGAGCATTAGGTGGAATTTGTGAAAAGGCCAGTTCAGAATTAAAGCCAAGTAAAGCTTGCTAAAATTTTGACCCATCCTAAAGTGCATTGGGCTGTCTCCAAATGTCATGTGTTATGGCTAAGAAACAGACTAGTTCTTCAATTGAATAGGTTAGGTTCGCAGGACAAATTAGACAATGACCATAGTAATCTAGTGTTTGATAAACCCAAAGACCTAAGCTTTAGGGATAAAAACTCACTATTTGACAAAAACTGCTGGGAAAATTGGCAACTAGTGTAGAGAACCTAGGCATTGATCCACACCTATCACCATATACCAAGATAATTTTGAAATGGATCCATGGTCTAGACATAAAGAATGATATTATAAACAAATTAGAAGAATGTAGGATGGTTTACCTCTCAGATCTGTGGAAGAGAAAGAAGAACTAGAGATCATCATTAATCACAAAATAGATAATTTTGACTATATCAAGTTAAAAAGTTTTTATACAAACAAAACTAATGCAGACAAGATTAGAAGGGAAGCAATAAATTGGGAAAACATTTTTACATTCAAAAGTTCTGATAAAGGCCTCACTTCTAAAATATATAGAGCATTGATTGAAATATATAAGAATTCAAGCCATTCTCCAATTGATAAATGGTCAAAAGATATGTACAAACATTTTTCAGATGAAGAAATTGAAACTATTTCTAGTCACATGAAAAGGTGCTCCAAATCACTATTGATCATAGGAATGCAAATTAAGAAAACTCTGAGATACCACTACACATCTGTCAGATTGGCTAAGATGACAGGAAAAAGATAATGGCAAATGTTGGAAGGGATATGGGAAAACTGGGACACTGCTACATTGTTGGTGGAACTGTGAACGGATCCAACCATTCTGCAGAGCAGTCTGGAACTATGCTCAAAAAGTTATCAAACTGTGCATACCCTTTGACCCAGCAGTGCTTATACTGGACCTATATCCCAAAGAGATCTTTTTTTTTATTTTTGAACAAAACATCACTTTAGTTTGTTTCAGATGTAATAGCAATGTCATGTTAAAATTGACAATTTTAATCCTTAATGACACCAAGTAAACTCAGCCAATTAAGTATTTTTTAAAAAAGTTATTGCCCCCCCCAAATGAGGGAGCTTTTCTTTTCCACTGCCTTGCAGCACAGTTTCCTATTATTTTTATGTATGGACATCATATTCTTCATTGTTTCAACTGGTGACCAAGTTGCTAGAAAAATCTGACAGCAGTTTTCCTCACAGACAATCTCTATCTGGATGAATGTTATTTGCATAGATTTTTCTTTGCATGCTCTTCCCCTTGGAAACTTGGTTGATTAAGATCCTATATGAATTTGTTACTGTTAAAGCAGTAATGTTGATTGTTTTTTGTGATTTTCCAATTAATGGGATTCCTCCTTTCTTCCTAAATACCAGAGGTATATTTTGTTACATACCCAAATAGTTCCATACTGCACACTGCATTTCAGCCTTCTGTTGACCTCAGTAAGACATGAAAACCATTTTTCATTTCCTTCTCTCATATTGCTCTCTCCCTCAGTGGACAACTTTGTTATCAATATGAATTTCATGAACATTACTGCCTTTTACTTCCCCTCAAAACTTTCTATTATGAGAGCTTTCAGATTAAACTGAGAAGGGGGAGAAGGGGAGGGAGAAGAAAACATGAAAGTGTGTCCTTATAAGAGGTTATCTATATACTAAACTGGGTTTTTTTTCTTTTCCCTTATATATACTTGTGATTCACAGTGAGACAGCAAGTTTTATACAGTCTGTCAATAACCACTTTTAGGGGCACATTCACAGAAGTAATGATGGTTCACTGTAAATGGTTTTAGAAATGGGAAGTAAAATGATCTCAGATTAGTCATATACATATTACAACCTATACTGAATTCTGGGAGCTTAGGAAAAACCTGAAATTCTGTGATCTGAATGTTTTGCAGCTCAAGCACAGTCATTTTCTTAATAACCCTCATCTGAATTTTATCTACATATGAATATTAAGGTCTCTTTTATGCACAACTTAGGCTTTAAATTGCTGTAGAGTGTGAATCAGGAACTCATTTGTAGATACCCAGTGTGTGGTCAATGACTAGATTCAGTACTCTCACTAAGGATCTTCCTTTTTTGGTAGCATTTAATTATGGCACCCAAGATGATCCCAGATGAATAGTTATGATTTCATACAGTATCTCTTGAAAAGTAAGATGGCTATGCAATGTGTGACAAAGGAATCTGTTACCTCTTCAAATGTGTAAAAACTTTACATAAAAGGACAAAAATATAATTTGACTGTATCCTTAAAAGAAAGGACAAACAGTTCAAATCCTATGTATTATATCTCCAAGGGTCTAAATAATAACATTTGCATTATTAGGCATCAACATTGGCAACTCATAATTAAAATATATAGGTAGTAGGATCATGAGGGAAATATGAAATCATGTGCAAATACTCTAATTTTCACAGACCTATTTCCCATAGCTCTTGTTTAGCATAAAAATAATGTATTACAGTCAACCAGTCAATACCATGCCATAAAATGATATGGCATAAAACCAGTTCAGTGGGCAGAGGCAGTCACAGTGACATTTGCATTATTTAACAGCTTCTGGGAGAACAATTTTCTTTTCTTTTTTTTTTAATTTTATTTTATTTGCATAACATATGTGTGGGTAATTCTTCAACAATAACCCTTACATAGCTTTCCGTTACAAATTTTCCCCCCCAACTTCCCCACCCCTCCCCTAGATGGCAGGATATCCACCACATGTTAATTATGTTAAAATATTGGCAAATCGAATATATGTATACATATTTCCAAACTTATCATTGTTGTGCAAGAAAAATCTTATCTACACAAATGATATATCAGATAAAGGAAACACAATGTAAGCAAACATCAATCAAGGAGTATGAGAATGTTATGTTGTGGTCCACATTTCGCATCCCTCTCTCTGGGTGTATATGGCTTTCTTCAGTGAACAATTGGAGGTGGTTTGAAACATATCATTGTTGAAGAGATCCATGTCCATCAGAATTAATCGTCATATAGTACTGTTGTTACTGTGTATAATGATCTCCTGGTTCCGCTCATTTCACTCAGCATCAGTTCATGTAAGTCTCTGGGAGAACAATTTTCAAGAGCATAAACATGTTTAACACCTACATTCCCTAATGTCCTGTAACAAAAATAAGGCAGGCACATGGTGTAAGCAAATTTGGGATGTTTCCTGGTAGGTTATGGGTAAGCATAGGATCCCTGTGATATAATTCTCAGAACAATTATTTGCACACATTCTTTGCCCTGTACCTCAAATCCCAGTGACCACAGGTTTAGGATTCTGCATCAGCTGAATTTTAAGGAGGAGGAAAAAAAGCTGACAAATCATCATACATAAGCCCATATAAACCTCACTTCAGATATTTTGAATAAAGTGATGAACACTCTTTTTTTTTTTTTTTTTTTGCTTAGGCAATTGGGGTTAAGTGACTTGCCCAGGGTCACACAGCTAGGGAATGTTAAGTGTCTGAGACCAGATTTGAACTCAGGTCCTCCTGACTTCAGGGCTGGTGCTCTAACCACTACACCACCTAGCTGCCCCATGATGAACACTCTCTTAATAGCCCAAGTATCTGCACATCCAGGTTAATTTAGGAAGATGGACTAATATAAGTGTATTCACTCAATTCCAAGGCTGGGACTGACCATTGTTAAGGATTCCAAAAGCAGACAAGTTTTTTGCAGAAAATAGGAGGAAATTAAGTCACACCAAACCTTTCAGGTCAATTAAGGAACACAGTACTTAGCTGGGATGTAAGAACTGCATTAACATCGTACCAGCCCACATACACTAAAAATAATTAATGCCACTAGTAACAATCAGCAGCAGGTAGAATAAACCTGCAAGACAACCAGTCCACTCATCAGCAAAAACAGAGAAGCTTATTTTTCAAAAATACTGAGACCAAAGGACATTAATGCTTTTCACCAGCTTTCAAGGATTAGGGGGAAACATTTGCTTTAAAATAAAAAAAAATTTAAAAAAGAATCAAGCTTAATATTTCTTACAGGGTTAACAATGCTCCAAACTCCTGAGAAATATCTCCTAAGGGTTGATAGGTGGAGTGCAAGGCAATGTTTCAGGTGATTAAGTATCCCACCAATTTTTTTTTTTAAATCCCAAACACCACAAACACACAAAAGTTGTCTGTGAATTAGAGGACAAGATATTGCTATTTTGGGAGGGGGAGGAGAAAAGAGAAATACACAAACAATTTGTTAATATTCTGCCCTTCAATGTGAAAGCAGGACATAAAAATCACTCAAAAGTAAATCTGAAATTATGACATCCAATTTTTTAGGACCATCTACCCCTTCCAACTGTAAAACTAAAGAAATGACACATCTTCCACTCTTTACCCACCCAACCCTCACCGAAAAAAAGAAAAAAAACCCAAACAAACAAAATATCCAAATATGATTAATTTTACAAACCTTGGAAGAAGTATTAAAATTTTTGAGGGAAAGGAACAAAGGAGAGTAATGGAAATAAGGTAAAGAAGGGGAGAAGAGATTTTAAAAGGGGGAGGGAAGAGAAATCGGCCTCTGTTTTATTTGGCCACAAGCAAGTGCAACAAAGTTCATTCATAATTTGTTCAGTTCGGTCTTATGCACATCTGTAATCTGGCCAAGAGAAGGAACTTTGAGGTTTTTCTGTAGCACATGAGCATCCTCTGGCTCCATCGTCTTGTAATAGTTTTTTTGTTTGTTTGTTTTTTTGTTTGTTTGTTTTTTGTCTCAATGACCTCAAAGCCAAATTTCCTGTAGAAGTCAATTGCTGACTCATTACTGAACTGGACATGTAGATACATGTTATCAAAAGTGCCACCTTTTTCACAGATGTTTAAGACATGATGCAACATTTTAGTTCCTATTTCTACCTTCGATAAGGTGCCACACATCCTAGTGTCATGATATAAAGTTTTTTTTCTGATTCTTTGAATGATCCACCCTACAGCATATTGCACACCCTGCAATATCATTGAAATAAGCTAGTTTTGTTAATTCGCCAACCTCCAGCACATCTTTGTAGAATTTGTCATTGTAGCTGACTGGAAAGATGACTTGGTTTAATCTCTTCAACTGCTTAATGTTGTGTGGTCTCCCATCTTGATCCATCTACTTTTCATCTTCCCTGCCTACCTTGGCCGTCTTTACCGCTGATCCTGCCACCACCACCACACTCTGTGCCTGGGAGTGACCCTACTCACACTGGCCTCCACCTCCTCAGCCTTTGCCGCAGGCACTATTTGCTAGGGAGCACCACTGCCTAAAAGGGAGTCTCAGGCCGTTGCCCTGGGGCTAGGGCTGCCAACACTCCCCAAAGAGATCATAAAGGAGGGAAAGGGACCCCCATGTGCAAGAACGTTTGTGGCAGCCCTTCTTGTAGTGGCTAGAAACTGGAAAATGAATGGATGCTCATCAGTTGGAGAGTGGATGAATAAATTATGGTATATGAATATCATTGTGCTGTAAGAAATGACCAACAAGATGATTTTAGAGAGGCCTGGAGAGGCCTACGTGAATTGATGATGAGTGAAATGAGCAGACCCAGGAGATCATTATACACAGCAACAAGACTATATGATAATCAATTCTGATGGAAATGGTTCTCTTCAACACTGAGGTGATTCAAGCCAGTTCCTATTGTTCAATGATGAAGAAAGTCATATACATCCAGAGAGAGGTCTGTGGGAACTGAGTGTGTACCACAATATTTTAATGCTTTCTGTGAATATTTGCTTATATTTTGTTTTCCTTCTTAGGTTGTTTTTTTTTGTTGTTTGTTTGTTTTTCCTCTTTCTAAATCTGATTTTTCTTGTGCAGTAAGATAACAGTATAGATATGTATACATATATTGAATTTGTCATATAATTTAAAATATTTAACATGTATTAGTGTACCTGTCATCTGGGGTGGGGGTGAGGGGAAAAAGGGGAAAAATTTGGAACAAAAAAAA
>JAJPUD010031196.1:0-12678 GCA_023553655.1 Myrmecobius fasciatus | reverse complement strand
TTCAGTTATCTTTTTTAGCTCCTTTTGTAGCTGGCCAATTGAATTTCTTGATTCAATGCATTCTTTTTCCATTTTGCCAGTTTTATTTTTCAGTGAATTGTTGTCTTTTTCCAATTCACCAATTTGGTTTTTCAGTGAATTGTTGTCTTTTTCCAATTCACCAATTTTGTTTTTCAATTCACCACTTTTATTTTCCAGTGAATTGGTGATTTTTTCCAATTCACCAATTTTGTTTTTCAGTGAACTGTTTTCTTTTTCCAATTCACCAGTCCTATTTCTCCAGTTTTTGATATTTCTGTTGCCCTGATCTCAATTTATTTCCCCATTCTTCTTCTAGTTCTCTTTTGAGATTCTTAATGCAATCATCCAGGTAAGCCTTCTGAAAGGGAGGCCAACTTAAGTCTGCCTTTGTGGCTTCATCTGGGATTGTTTTCATAATGTCAGGATCTGGGGACTGTTCTATTTTTTCTCTGTAAAAGCTTTCTATGGTGAGAGCTCTCTTCTGCTTCTTGCTCATGATTTAAAGTTGGGATATTGGTCAAAAGCAGAGAAAACTGCAACAATTTGTATTTGCCCTGGGGCAGTTTGCCGAGTTGACTTCTGGTCTGAGGCTGGTCGGCCTAGATTCGCACTAGGACCACGTTTTCAGCTGCTCTTGATCCACCCTTCACCAAAGGCAGATCTGCCAAAGCACCTGCCCGCAAGCAGAGCAACGTGGCCCAGGCGTCTCCCAGGGGCTTCCTGGGTGCCTAAAATCCGCCCCTCTATCGCAGCCCTGACTTCCGCCCCAGCTGGAGTCCAATTGCTACCAGTGGCCGATTTCCCCTGAGGCTAACCTTCTCCAGAGTTCTTTCAAGGTAGATTTTTGATAGAAGTGCGTTGTAGTCCAAATGTTTGGCGGGGCCCTCATTCAAAAACCAGTTGGAAGGCTCACTTTGTCTGGGTTTGAGGGAAGGTCCCAGGAGTTCACAGAGAAAGCTGTTTGCAGTTCACCATTTTGGCTCCGCCCCTATAAAATACATATTTTTTTAGTGTTTTGTGTTTAGCATGCCTTTTGACTATAGGAATAATTTATTTGTCAATGGATAAAGTAAAGTTTATGACCTCATGCAGCTTTGCCACACAAATATAATTCATGTGTAAATCAAGATATTGCCCTCAAAATATCATTGATACTCTTTGAGAACAAAATATGAACAAAAAATAACAAAAACAACAATTTATCTGGCTCATGTCTGATTCACATTTTATATTGAACCCTCTTTATTTTGTTCTCCCATTTTGTAGTAAATCCTAAATATAAGCCAGAACATAAAACATTTCAAGGAATCTATTCCTTTAACACTAGTGTGAGGGCTTAGCCCTTCTCAATAGTGGCCCACCTTTCCCATTATTGAACCTAGTGTAAATTACATCTCTGGTTACAGGACAGAAAGACATGAGAGGCCTGAAGGCAGCTTAAGTTCAAGATTAAAATATCACTAATGCATTTTGGTATAGCTATGAAATGATCCAACAATCTTGGAGAGCAATTTGGAACTATACCCAAAGGGCTATCAAACTGTGCATAACCTTTGATCCAGCAGTGTCACTGCATTACTATTTCTAATTGTATTTTTCTCCCAATTAGTCTATTCTCTCTCCTTTTACACTCCCCATCCAAAAGTGTTTTGCTTTTGATGATTCCCTCCCCCATATACTCTCTTTTATCTCCCTTCCCCTTTTCCATAATCCCATTTTGTTCCCCTTTTCCTGCAGAATAAGATAGAATTCTATACCCATATTGAGAGGGTATGTTATTTCCTCTTTGAATGAGGTTTATTCATTCCCCATCTCATTTTCCCTCTTCCCCTCAACTATAAAAGCCTTCTCTTCCTTTTATTTTTCTTTTTGCTGAGGCAATTGGGGTTAAATGACTTGCCCAGGGTCACACAGCTAGGAAATGTCTGAGACCAGATTTGAACCCAGGTCCTCCTGACTTCAGGGCTGGTGCTCTAACCACTGCACCACCTAGCTGCCCCTCTTCCTTCTTTTTTATAGCAGAAAATGAAAACGGTTTTACTTCTCTCTTTCCGTTTCTCTATGTATGTTACTCTCCCCCTTTAATTTCATCATTTCTTTTAGATATTATCCCTTCATATTTAATTCACACCTATACCCTCTGCTATATATATTCCTTCAAACTGCCATAAGAATGAGAAAATTTTAATAAGTTAAAAGTATCATCCTCCCATATAAACAGATGAACCTAATTAAGCTCCTTATGATATCACTTTTTTAATCACCTCCTTATGCTTCTCCTGAGTCCTGTATTTGAAAATAAATTTTTCCATTCAGCTCTGGCCTCTTCATCATAAATATTTGAAAACCCTCTATTTCATTGAATATCTACTTTTTATTCTGAAGGATAATAGTTTTTCTTGGTAGGTGATTCTTATTGTGATCCTAGCTCCAATGATCTCTAGAATATCATATTCCCATCCTTCTGGTCCTTTAATGTAGAAACTGCTAAATCATGTCTTATCCTGACATTGGCTGCACTATACCTTTATTGTTTCTTTCTGGATGTTTGCAATATTTTCCCCGTGACTTGGGAGTTCTTGAATTTGCCTATGATGTTCCTGGGGCCTATTGTTTTGGGTTTTGTTTCTCTTTTAGGAGGTGATTGGTGGATTCATTCAATTTCTATTTTACTCTCTGGTTCTAAAATATCAGATAAGTTTTCCTTTATAATTTCTTGAAAGATGACATTCAGGTTCTTTTTTCTGTTCATGACATTCATGTAGGCAAATAATTTTAAAATCTTCTCTTTTGGTTCTATTTTCCAAACCAGTTTTTCCAATGAGATATTTTATATATTTTTAATTTAAAAAAATTGCTTTATTGTATCTTGATTTCTCATAAAGCCATTAGCTTTCATTTGCTCAATTTTTAAGGAATCATTTTCTCAGTGAGTTTTTGTACCTCCTTTTCCATTTGGACAATTTTGCTTTTTAAGACATTCTGCTCATTTTTTTGTGACTTTTTTGCAACACTCAATTTTTTTTCCTATTTTTTCCCTCTTTCTTTTCTACTTAATTTTCAAAATCACTTTTGAACTCTTCCATCACCTGAATCCAATTCTTATTTTTCTTGGAAGCTTTGGCTTCACGATCTTTGACATTGTTCTAATCTTCTGAGTGTATATTTTGATCTTTCTTGTAACCATAGTAATTTTCTATCATCAGAAATTTTTTCTGCTCATTTTCCTAGCCTATTACTCAACTTTTAACTCACTGTTAAAGTAGGACTCCGTTTTGAGGGTGGAGGATGCACTGTTCCAAGCTTCAGGGATTTTGTATAGCTGTTTTCAGAGCTGCCTCTACAAACCTGACCACAAGCATTCTTTTCTACCCTGGCATTGTTAGAATTATCCTTGCTCCACTGTATCTGTAAGATCTAGTGAGCTAAAACAATAGAGTCCAGTTTTTCTGACTCTAGTTCTAGGGCTGGGGGTGTGGTGGTGCAACCTGTGTTGGAATTGCACTCCTTACTCCCACCCTATTTCCGCAGAATCTTTCTGCTGACCTTCCCTGGGGTTCCCAGGCCAAGAGGTCCAGAAGGCACCAGCACTGCCACTGACTCAGGTTCAGGGGTCCTGCCTAGCTGACCCTGGGGCCGGATCTGGGTCTAAGGCAAGGGCTGTAGCTGCACTGATGAGACTGAGCTGGGGCTGCAAGCTGGGGTCCCACCCTGGTTTCACAGACTTTTTCTGCTGATTTTCCAAATTCTCTTTAAGTTCTCTTGACTGAGAGATAGGAAGCCACCAGTACAACCACTGATTTAGTGGTCTGGCTAGGGTTGGGCTGAGGCTGCACTGGGACTGCATGCTGAACTCCCACCCTAGTGTCACAGAACTTTTCTGCTAAGCTTCTAAGTTGCCTTCAGCTGGAAAATGCTCTATTCCATCTTTCTGAATGTTCTGATGCTCTAAAATGTGGTTAAACTCTTCTTTTAAAGGAATTTGGAGCAGTTTAGGGGAGAAGTTGGTTGAGTTCCTGCCTTTACTCTGCAATCTTGGTTCCTCTTCTCCACTATTGAAAATTGAAAAAAAAAAAGATTAATTATCCATGAGGTGAAACCCTTAAGGCAAAATCCAAAGTTATGTCTTTATTTTCATGAATTATAGTCTCTGACCTACACTTAGGAAAAAAACCCAAAAGGTAGACGAAGGTAGCAATGAGCTGGAAATACAGGAATTCCTCTCTCAAGTTTACCATGTAGTCTTAGAACTATTTTTTTTGTTGGGGACTGGGGAAAAATAAGGAATTTCAACTCCTGTTTGCTGAATTAATATCTAGAAACACAAAGTGGGTCAAAAAAGTCTTTCTAACTACTTGCTTTTAGAGATATTTAGGAAAATGTGGCTTTTCTATTGAAAGTCTTTCCCCCAACTCTCATTAGCCTCTCATCTCACAGGCAACTCAAGTCCCTAAGAACCAATTGGATGACATGTTACCCAAAAAGTTTGTAGAGATGCCCGTTAGAGAACGATCCATATATTGTGTAGTGATTTACTTTGGCTACACTTCCCCAGAGACTGACTACATTTCCATATCATGGTTCCAGAATGGCTCCTGAGGGGCTAGGATATCTTTTAAATATATCTACTCCTGCCCTCCTTCTTGTATAGTTTTCCAATCATTAGCTTCTAGTAATTAATGCCTCAATACAAGTTAACCAAATTGATGTTAATTAGTTTTTACAAAGGGATATTTCATTTGAACACATAGCAAGATTAGAAGTACAAACATATTTTTTCCTAATGCATGGGTGCACATTCACTTCTATATCATCTAAATCATGAAAAGAGTGTTTTCAGACTTAATTCAGTGTTCTGCATATCACTGACCCCAAGAAGTTTACATTCAAATGCAGTATCAATGCTGGATAAGTCTGCTTCTCTGCTACCAGCAGGCTGGGTTCTAAAGGTAAATCTCTGCTCTTCAAAGCCATTATATTGAATGGGATGATTATAAGCCTTGAATGGATCCAATTATCAAATCTGTTGGTGGCTTATTCTTCTGCCTTTTTGGAGTTTACAAGGTTATTACCCTATTCCATCTCTTTTATCTAGAAGTGGGAAGAATAAACACAAAAAGGAACAAATTAGGAATAGGAACAGACTTTTTCCAAGTCACATAACTGCCTCAAATTGGAGTGAGGACAATGCCTTTCATTTTAATTCTAATCAGAAAGGAGTCATATTAAAAAGGCAGTGTATAGACTAACCAGTTTCTTTTGAATGCATTGCATGTTCAATAAGTAGTCAATTAAAGAAATCTAAGAAGCCCCTCTTCATAATCTGGTTAGTAGCAATGTAACCAGTTATAGACTAGGAACATATGCCCCAAAGTCTACAGGAACATTTTACTATCCTACTATTTTGTGCAGACTCATAAGGACTGGGCTCATTGGGCAGTTATTATACTTATAATAAAAATTTTTATTAGGAGACTTTTTTTAACATATCTTTATTCAGACATACAGATTGCAGTTACCAGCTGTCATAGTAATTGGTTAATCCTACAAAGATAGTATCCAAATTAAATTGTCAGTCTAATTTACCTGTGCTTTCTACAACTATTTGTCTAATGATGGAAAGATTTTTGAAATTTGTGTGAACCTTCTTGACCCAGTTCAGAATTCAGGCATGCAAAAAGAAAGATCTTAATCCTCCCTAAAATCTAAATTCTGTGAGATAAATTAACTGGCCAAAGTCCATGTATACAACAGGGGCATTCTTTTCTATAATAGATCTCAGACTTATCTTTCTAATATGAAGCAATTGTTAAAATAGCATTAAGTAATAATGAAACAGTCACAAGGGAAGCATATTCCTTTCTGGGAAGTAATATCTCATTAAATTAGATTTAACCTCATATTTACCTAGAATGTTAATTTCTTGGCTCAGTAACCAGAGAGTATCATACCTTCAAGGAGTGTATAAAAAAGAGAAAGAATTGGGAATGGTGAAAGGAAGAATCATAGAACTGATAATCAGAACAACAACGTACTGCAGAGTAGTATGCAAATACTAAATGTGGGCATTTGAGCCATAAAAATATCATAGCAACATATTCTTAATGTCCATTCAAAGCCACATTGGATTTTAGAATCCTCTCCAGTCTCTTTGGATAGTAGATATCCTGATCAATGTCTACACACACAAAGTCAAAACACACTAAAGTCAAATGCTTGGTAATGAAGCATAATGTCATGAATATAGAGCACAGTGAGTTTTCCAAGCATAAAATGAGTTTATTTGCTAATTTCCCAAGGTACACATGTGACTTATCTTTGTATAGTTCCAGTTTTTTTTTAAAGTATGATGCAAAATGCATTCAGAATAAATGGTTAGTGACATTGCCCTTGACATGTTTCCTGAACTCTTTTTCCCCTTAAGGAGTTCAATATGTGAAGACATGATTCTTTGAAATATTCTGAAAATAGACTAAGAAATGATAACACATATTGTTTAAAAAGAGTCATTAGGTCTCTGATTTGAAAATTCAGTGCTTACAGCTTCAGGAAATAGCTTGCCATCTTGAGCTAGCAAAGACTTTAGAGAAATGAATTAAATTCAGGAAACATTCATGTGCATTGATATTTAGATACACAACTTATTATTATACAATAAATAGTTTTTTCTTATTATTAAATTGTCTTATTCAACAGACTCGAATTTTTTATCTCTTGACATACTAAAGTGACAGCTAAATAGACTATTTGGGGGTTATTGTAGAAGACTTTAGTTAAGGTTTGGTTTAAATGAATGCTAAAGTTTACCCCTAAGATTCAGGCAATCACTGTACGTTCCCTTCCAAAAAAAATCTTCATAATTGATATTTTATTAAATCTAAAGCTGTGATAATTCAATTTTTGTGAGTTCCAAGAATACCTTTATCTTGCTATGGGAGAGATTTTTAATAAAGCAAACTGATAATAAAGGAACATTGTTGCAGAATTGTTCAATCTATAAATTTGAACAAATTCTTTTCTGCAGGTTAACTGCTCCTTTTGTACATAAGTGTGAACAACTGATATCTTTCCAGTTGTTTGGATCTGATTTAATTTGTGTGAAAAAGTGGTTTATAGTTATGTTCATGTAGTTCCTGGATTTGTCTGGGCAGATAGACTCCCAAATATATATTTTAAATTGTCTATAATTATTATAAATGAAATTTATTTTTCTATCTCTTGCTGTTAGGCTTTGTTGTAATATGCTGAAATGCTAATTTATGTGGGTTTATTTTACATCCTGTAACAATGTTATACTTGCTAATTATTTTGAGTAAATTTTTAGTTGATTGTCTAGAATTATCTAAGTATACAATCCTATAATCTGCAAAGAATGAAGCTTTTGTTTCCTCATTGTCTAGCGGAATTATTTTTATTTTTCTTCTTTTATTGTTAAAGCTAATATTTCCAGTGTGATGAATAATAATGATGATATTGTGCCTCCTTATTTCAACCCTAATCTTATTTGGAAGCCTTCTAACATATCTATTACATATTATGCTTGCTGATGGTTTAGGTAGATTCTTCTTATCATTTTAAGGAAAACTTTTATTCTTATATTGTCTAGTATCTTTTACAGTAAAGGGTGCTATATTTTGTGAAAAGCTTTTTCTATATTGAAATTATCATAAGATTTTTGTTAGTTTTGTTATTGATTTGATCAATTATGTTACTAGTTTTCTTAACACTGAACTGGCTCTGCATTCTTGTATACATCCCATCTTATCATACTGTGTTGAACTTGTGATAAATTGTTGTAATCTATTTGCTAATATTTTATTTAATATTTAAATTAGTATTCATTAGAGAAATTGGTCTATAATTTTCTTTCTTTGTTTTGACTCTTCCTGGTTTATGCATAACATATTGGTCTAAAAAATTTGGTAGGATTCCTTTGCCTTGAATGCTCAAATACAGCATTGTAATTAATTGAATGTATTACTTTTACATGATTCTTCTAATTCATCAAAGAGGGACCCCTGCCTAGAATCATTTTGTCAGTCTACTTTGTGTTATCTTATGTTAATAAATGCTTCCTTTCTTAAAACAAAACAAAGTTTTACTTATTCAGAAAATTCATCTTTTTAGGACTGAATCTCAGAGCATTTAGAGGACTGCATCCTTTGTGCACTTACATCTTCACGTCTTCTTCATTCATTGGGAGAAGGGGGAAGTAAGAGAATTAGATCTTAAGTGACAGAATGAAATTGCTTTTTAGCCAAGTGACATTAGTGAAAACAAAAATATTAATTTAAAAATTCCTATTTCAATTGTTATTTGTTTCCCTTTTTAAATTTTACTTCTAGAATGAAAACTATTGTATATATTTTTGTTTACCCAAGAAGTCTAAATGCATATATATGAATTTGTGTCCATGTATATATGAATAAGTTCAGCACAAACCTATATGTAGGTTTATATTATAAGGGTGAGGATTTAGTCTGGGAAAATAAGAATAATGACTAGAGTCAGAGGTAAATTAATTAACAAACCATTCTATGAATGAGTCATCATTTCCTTATCAGAATTGGTGGTGGAAGAGTGAACTGTATTGAAGTTATAGCAGGAAGATTGTAAGAGAACTTGGTGGAGATGACTTCTTTTGAGTCTTACTAATCAAAAGTCCAGAACACTGGGCAGAATCTGAAACAGATATATTGGATGGAAAAACAGACAGAATCAGAAGACAGAGAACACCAGCTTAGATAAAAATAGCTGAAAAACAAAGATAACAAAAACAAACTAACAAATATTTGGGCAGGTATAGGAGAACAAGAAAAACAATATACTTTTGGTAAAACAATGAATTAGAGGGTCATTTTGCAATTTGCAAAAATGACCCCCAAATCAATAAACTATGTATATCCTCTACCTAAATAGCACTTTTACTAGGCCTTTATTCCAAAAGGATCAAAGGAAAAAGAAAAAATCTCATATATAAGAAAAATATATGTACATATTTTTATTCTTTATTCTTTAGAATTTATTTAATATTTTCTTCCTACATATATATGAGCAGTTTTAACGGTTTTAAAAATTTGAGTTTCAAATTCTCAACATTGTTTCCTCTTCATCCTTTCCTCACTGAGATGACAAACAATTAGATTTAGGTTATGCATGCATAGTCTTGTAAAACATTTATATATTAGTCATATTGAGAAAGAAAACAGAAAATAACAAGTTTAAAAATATTTAAAAGTATGCTTGCATCTGTATTCAGACACAATCAGGAATGATAATGATAGCTAATTGTACTATGATGCTGCTGTTACTCTCCACACAATTCTTTTTGCATCAGCACATGAAAGTCTTTCCAGGTTTTTCTGCAAGCAATCTGCTCACCCTTTCTTATAGCACAATATTATTTCATTATAATCTACTATAATTGTTTAGCTGTTACACAAATAAAAGAGGATCCCCTCAATTTCCAGTTCTTTGCAATTGTAAATTGCATTGTAAATAGTATTTCCTTTCCTTATTGGCATGTTTTTGTTTTTTACTTGTTTTTATTTATTTTTTTAATTTCTTTTGTGATACAGATCTAGTAAATAGTATTTCCTTTCCTGATTGGCATGTTTTTGTTTTTTACTTGTTTTTTATTTTTTTAAATTTCTTTTGTGATACAGATCCAGTAGTTGTGATGCCTAAGTCATAGGATATCACATGGTTTTATATTCCTAAGGGCTATAGAGTGGTTGTAAGTTTGTAACTCCCCCAACAATGCATTCATTTCTCTTTTCCACTTCCTTTCTACCATTTGTTATTTTCTTTTTCTTATCCTATAAGCCAATGAAATAGATATGAAGTAGTGCCTTAAGATTATTTTAATTTGTTTATCTCCAATCAATGGCATTTTACAGATTTTTTTAATATGGCTATAGAAAACTTTGATTACTTCATCTGAAAACTGACCCTATCTTTTCATCATTTTCATCATTTATCAATTTGGCTTTTACTTTTAGAAATTTGACTCAGTTCTTTAGGTGTTTGATAAATGAGGCCTGTATCAATTTTCTTTTTCACATTACTATTGCTAAACTATATGTTTCTTCATCCCATTTCCCCATTTATTTTATTCTCTTTCCCCTTTCACCCTGTCCATCCTCCAACATGTTTTATTACTGACTATTTCTTTCCCCAATCTGTCCTCCCAGTTAACTCTTATCTCCTTCCCTTCCTTTCTTGAAGGGTAAGATAAATCACTGTATTCAATTGAATACTTCTTTGCACCAAGGTTTATTGACTTCCCCTTAACTTTCACTTTCCTTCTCCTACATTGAAGAGCATTCTCTTACCTCTTTTAGGTGAAATAATTTAAGCCATTTTACCTCTCTCTTTACATTTTTCCCAGTGTATTCTGCTTTTTCACCTCTTAGTTCTATTTTAAGAAATTATTCTTTTGTCTTCAGTCATGCCTCTACTCTCTCTCTGTCTTGCCATTAACATATCATATATCTATATCAATATACATATACTATATAATTTTATCTATATCTATTTATATACATTTACATATTTATTCTGTCTTAAAAATAAGAAAGTTCCTATGAGTTACAAGTATCATCTTACTAGGTAAACAATTTGACCTTATTAAGTCCCTTATGATTTGCTTTTCCTATTTACATTTTTTTTTTGCTTCTCTTGAATCCTGTATTTGAAAGTCAATTTTTTTTAAATTAAAAATGCTTAAAAGTCTCTTTCTTGGAATATCCATTTTTCCCCATGAAAGATTATACTCAGTATTTTCTAGGTAGGTGATTATTGGTTGTAATCCTACCTCCTTTTCCCTCTGGAATATCATATCTCAAGCCCTCTAGTCCTTTAATGTAGAAACTGTTAAACCTTTAATTACACTGTAACTTGGTGATTTTTTTTCAGGCTTTTAGCAAAATATTCTCCATGACCTGAACTTTCTGGAATTTGGCTATAATATTCCTGGGAGTTTTGATTTTGGGATCTTTTTCAGGAGATGATTGATTGATTCGTTCAATTTCTTTTTTTTTTACTTTCTCTTTTTACTGTAGTAAATTTATTTATTTTTAATACACATTACTTTATTAATCATGTTGGGAGAGAAAAAGGTGTGAATGTAGCATGTGTTGATTTACATTCAATTTCCTTATTCTTTTTTCTGGATGCAGATGGCATTTTCTTTTGAAAGGGTATTGCTACTCCTCTGGATCAGAAGAACCAAGATTTTCATATTTTATCATTGCACATTCTTGTTATTATGTACAATGTGTTCCTGGTTCTGCTTATTTCACTCAGTATCAGTTCATGTGAATCTTTCCAGGCCTTTCTATAATCAGTATGTTCATCATTTTTTATAGAACAATAATATTCCATTACCTTGTTGTACCACAATTTGTTCAACCATTCCCCAGTTGATGAGCATCCATTCTTTTTCCATTTCTTAGCTACAACAAAAATAGCTGCTATAAATATTTTTGCAAGTGGGGGTCCTTTTCCATACTTTATGATTTTCTTGGGCTACAGACCTAGTAATAGCATTACTGAGTCAAAGAGTGTTCACAGTTTTATAGCCCTTTGAGCATAGTTTCAAACTGCTCTCCAGAATGTTGGATCATTTCACAATTCTACCAATTATACATTAGTGTCTTAACTTCCCCAAATCCCATCCAATATTTATTGTTAGCTTTTCCTGTAATCTTATCCAATCTCAGAAGTGTGAAGTGGTATATGAGAGTTGTTTTACTTTGTATTTCTCTAATCATTAGTAATGTAGAGCATTGTTTCATATAACCATAAATGGCTTTAATTTTGGCTTCTGAAAATTGTCTGTTTATAATCTTTGACTATTTATCAGTTGGAGAATGACTTGTATTCTTATAAATTTGATAAGGTTTTTTATATGTTTTATAAGTGAGACCGTTATCAGAAATACTGTATGTTGTACTTCCCTTATAATCTTGTTTCTGTTGTATTTTATATAGTTGGGCAAAATAGCTGCTAATTATTGCTTTAATTTCTTTGTCATTAGTGGTGTGATCACTCTTTTCATTTTTGATACTATTGAGTTGTTTTATTCAAATTGAATCAACCAAAAGTTTACCAACTTATAGTTTTATTTATTAATTCAAGAGTTTTTGTTTCAATTTTATTAATCTCTCCTTTCAGTTTCAAAATTTCTAATTTTCTATTTAATTGTTGAGTTTTTAATTTGTTCTTTTCTTAGCTTTTTCAGTTGCATGCCCAATTTACTGATCTACTATTTCTCTATTTTATTCATGTGATCATTTAGAGATATACAATTTCCCTTCAGAATCGTTTTGGTTGTTTGTGGTAGCCCTTTTTGTAGTGGCTAGAAACTGGAAATTGCCCTTCAATTGGAGAATGGCTGAATAAATTGTGGTATATGAATGTTATGGAATATTATTGTTCTGTAAGAAATGACCAGCAAGATGATTTCAGAGAGGCTTGGAGAGACTTACATGAACTGATGCTGAGTGAAATGAGCAGAACCAGGAGATCATTACACACAGCAACAACAGTACTATATGACGATCAATTCTGATGGACATGGCTCTCTTCAACAATGAAATGTTTCAAACCACCTCCAATTGTTCACTGAAGGAAGCCATATACACCCAGAGAGAG
>JAJPUD010031193.1:0-12679 GCA_023553655.1 Myrmecobius fasciatus | reverse complement strand
GTTAATCTGGGCAATCTATATTTTTGTAGATATTCCTCCATTTCATTATTTATCATTATCAAATTTATTGGCATAAAGTTGGGCAAAGAAACTCCTAATTATTACTCTAATTTCCTCTTCATTGGAGAAAAGTTCTCCCTTATCATTTTTGAGACTAATAATTTGATTTTCCTCTTTCCTTTTTCTAATCAAATTAACTAAAGGCTTATCTATTTTGTTGGTTTTTTCATAAAACCAACTCTTACTTTTATTTATTAATTCAATAGTTTTCTTATTTTCAATTTTATAGATCTCCCCTTTAATTTTCAGAATTTCCAATTTGGTATTTAATTGAGGGTTTTTAATTTGGTCTTCTTCTAGCTTTTTTAATTGTAAGCCCAGTTCATTGATCTTCTCTTTCTCTGTTTTACGCAAGTAAGCATCTAGAGATATAAAATTACCCCTTATAACCGCTTAAGCCGTGTCCCACAAATTTTGGTGGGTTGTCTCATTGTTGTCATTCTCCTGGATGAAATTTTCGATTGTGTCTATAATTTGCTCTTTCACCCATTCATTCTTCAGGATTAGATTATTTAATTTCCAAATAACTTGTGGTCTATTTTCTCCTGGCCTTATATTACATGTGAGTTTTATTGCATCATGATCTGAGAAGGATGCATTTACTATTTCTTCTTTTCTGCATTTGATTTTGAGGTTTTTATGCCCTAACACATGATCAATTTTTGAATAAGTTCCATGAACCCCTGAGAAAAAAGTATACTCCTTTCTATCACCATTCAATTTCCTCCAGAGATCTATCATACCTAACTTTTCTAGGCTTTTGTTTACCTCCCTAACTTCTTTCTTATTGATTTTGTGATTTGATTTATCTAATTCTGAGAGAGCAAGGTTGAGATCTCCCACTAGTATAGTATTACTGTCTATTTCTCCTTGCATCTCTGTTAGTTTCTCCTCTAGGAATTTGGATGCTATACCACTTGGTGCATATATGTTAAGTATTAATACTGCTTCATTGTCTATGGTACCCTTTAGTAAAATATAGTTTCCTTCCTTATCTCTTTTAATTAGATCTATTTTTGTTTTTACTTGATCTGAGATAAGGATTGCTACCCCTGCCTTTCTTTGTTCACCTGAAGCATAGAAGATTCTGCTCCAGCCCCTTACCTTCACTCTGTATGTATCTCTATGCTTTCGATGTGTTTCTTGTAAACAACATATTGTAGGATTTTGGCTTTTAATCCAGTCTGCTACCCACTTCCGTTTTATGGGAGAGTTCATCCCATTCACATTCACAGTTAAAATAACTATATCTGAATTCCCTGCCATCTTATTTACCCAGAGTTATGATTTTCTCTTCCCTTTCCCCTCTCTCCCTTCCCCCCTCCCCAGTACTTTATTTTTGATGACCACCTCCCACCAATAATCCTCCTCCCTTTAGAGTCCCTCCCTCCCCTTTATACCTTTCCCCTAATCCTTCTATTAGTCTATCCCTTTCCTTTCCTCCTTTCCCTCCCACCTTCCCACAAGGAGGGTCAGGCCTTTCTTTGAAGCCAAATGTGTCTGATATACTCTCTTAGAGTCCAATCTAATGAGAGTAAGGTTTACACAATACTCATTGCCCTCCCTTCTTTCCGTCAATTATATTAGATCTTTTATGTCTCTTTATGAGATTTTGCCTTATTTTACCTCCTTTATTTTTACTTTATTTTGCCTCCTTTCCCCCGCCCCCCTTTTTCTTTTTCAGTATGGTATCCCTTCAACCTCTAATTTCTTTTCCATTATTATCAAAGAAAAATCAAATTATACTGCTATTCTTTAAGGATACCTGTAGTAGAAATATAGTTCTCAAGAGTTTTCCTTTTTACCTTTTTATGCTTCTCTTGAGTTCTCTATTTAGAGGTCAAATTTTTTGTTCAGATCTGTTCTTTTCATTAGAAATAGGTGAAATTCTCCTGTATCATTGAATGACCATCTTCTTCCCTGGAAGATGATGCTCATTCTAGCTGGATAACTTATTCTTGGCTGTAATTCAAGTTCTTTTGCCTTTCGGAATATCTGATTCCAGGCCCTTCGATCCTTTAAAGTGGAAGCTGACAGATCCTGTGTAATTCTAATTACAGTTCCTCAGCATTTGAACTGTTTCTTTCTAGCTGCTTGCAATATCTTTTCCTTGGTGCGATAGTCCTGAAATTTGGCCACAATATTCCTTGGGGTTTTAATTTTGGGGTCTCTTTCAGGAGGTGATCAGTGAATTCTTTCAATGCCAATTTTCCCTTCTGATTCTAAAACATCAGGGTAATTCTCTTTCATGATTTCCTGGAAGATAGCATACAGGTTCTTTTTTTCATTGTGGCTTTCAGGGAGTCTGATAATCCTTAAATTGTCTCTCCTGGATCTGTTTTCCAAGTCAGTTGTTTTTCCTAGGAGATATTTCATATTTTCTTCTATTTTTTAATTTTTTTGTTTTTGTTTGACTGATTCTTGAAGTCTTATTGAGTCATTTACTTCTATTTGTTCAATTTTAATTTTTAAGGTATTATTTCCTTCAGTTATCTTTTTTAGCTCCTTTTGTAGCTGGCCAGTTTAATTTCTTGATTCAACACATTCTTTTTCCTTTTTGCCAGTTTTATTTTTCAGTGAATTGTTGTCTTTTTCCAATTCACCAATTTTGTTTTTCGGTTCACCATTTTTATTTTCCAGTGAATTGGTGATTTTTTCCAATTCACCAATTTTGTTTTTCAGTGAACTGTTTTCTTTTTCCAATTCACCAGTCCTATTTTCCAGTTTTTGATATTTCTGTTGCACTGATCTCAATTTATTTCTCCATTCTTCTTCTAGCTCTCTTTTGAGATTCTTAATGCAGTCTTCCAGGTAAGCCTTCTGAAAGGGAGACCAACTTAAGTCTGCCTTTGTGGCTTCATCTGGGATTGTTTTCATAATGTCAGGATCTGGGGACTGTTCTATTTTTTTTCCGTAAAAGCTTTCTATGGTGTGGTGAATTCAATCTTTTCCAAGATGCACTGCAGTTGATACAGAGAGGATTTAACTCCCGTAGTACAGCTGGTAGTTACAGAGGATCAGAATCTCTTAGCCTCTGAAATTTGTGATATTCTCTTGAAAACTGGGCATGTAAAACTAAAACTAAACAGTAAGGATCACTGTTTAGCTATCTATGATCAGGCAGAAAAAGCAGTAAATGTAGTGAAGGTTCTAGTCTCAAACTTGCCTAGCTAAACTCCTTAACCCTCTTCTCTAACTGGCATGGTTGCTAGGATAGAGAAGGCCACCCTTCCCCCACTCCTCAAGGTAAGTTCCAAGATACCTGCCAACATGTAGACAATCATGCTAAGAAAGAGAGAGCTAAAGGGTAGTATCACTTTGATAAGTTAGACTCTCTTTTTGCTTAGTAGCCAATGAGGAGACTAATTGCTTTATCATCTCAGTGACAAGTCTTTTTAGTGTTGAATCACACATATCCCCTGGGAGATAGGATCTCAGGATGAATATTTCTTACAAGTTCACCAGTACCTGTAGCTACCTATTCTGAAAACTGTCGTGTACCAGCATCAACCATTGTGCCCACTTTTGTAGAAGGCAGTTTACTTAGCTGCTTTTATATTTAAAAATCGCCCTAATACACTTGCCTGCCCAGCACAATTTCTAGCCATTAAAATTTAGATTATTCTAAATGATCCTCAGATAAATCTTAGGTTTATATCCTCTTTCTGTTTTTTTAAATGATTAAATTCAAACATTATGGGGACACTATGCATGAAAGAGATATCTTAATGTATAGCCAAACATAGTATTTTATATCAACTAAATATACATATGTATACATATATACATTTATATGAACTTATACATATAACAGTTGGTACACTTATATGTCACACACATATATTATAAATATATGAAACTATTTCTATCCTTTAAGGCTTGAGAATAATTTCTCAAAGAAACATTGTGCCCTAGCTTGGCTATGTTTTCATATTGAGCAATCATGCCTTCTAAAACAGATGAATGGTTTTCATTCCAAAAGATCTTTAAGAGAAAGCCAGTAGATGC
Organism: Myrmecobius fasciatus; assembly: GCA_023553655.1. Classification (NCBI taxonomy): domain Eukaryota; kingdom Metazoa; phylum Chordata; class Mammalia; order Dasyuromorphia; family Myrmecobiidae; genus Myrmecobius; species Myrmecobius fasciatus. Next base: position 8,611 of record JAJPUD010031193.1, on the reverse strand, counting down.
AATTAGTACAAAGAAAATGTATTTTTGAGAAGACAGAGTAAGAATAATAGTTACAAAACTTTCCCTGGATAATCTGGAATACACTTTCATAAAAACACAGAACATCAGTGGTAAGAGTGGATACTCCCAAAGGGTACACTGGTAGTGAGGCTTATGTATAGAGATGATATACATTCCTGCTGGATAGGTTACTCTGCTGGATTCTCTAGGCTTATTGGGTAGCTAGACTATCCACCATCTCTAGTTTCAATTGAGCTGAAATCTTAGCTATTAGTATTCCCCCCTTTCTCTCATATTATAATACATATTTTATAAGAAACAATGAATATGAGGAATTTCAAGAAACATGGGAAGTTGTTGATGAAGAGTGAGGTAAGAAGTAGGAAAACAATACCAGTGATGAATGCAATAAAATGAAACTTAATATTATGCAATTTGAATAAATAAGTTGGGTCCCAGAGAGGATATTAGGCAATGTATCCTTTTAATGTCATTGAAGAGGTGGAAAACTAAGGTTGTGGAATGTTGTATGCATTGTGTCACTTGAATTTGTTGATTTTTTTGTAATCAAGCTATACACTTGGCTGGTATCCTAGGTGACAGCTGAGGTAGTACAGTAGAAGTAGCATTCTAAATCCAGTTCTCTTCCTTCCTTTATACAAGCCTGCAAAGGAGAAGACTCATTTTAATTAATTTACAAATCAGAAAGAGCATGTATCTTATAATTTAGCCACCAGATGGTGCCACAATTTAGCAACTAGCCAAATGTTTTTGGATAGGAGGATTTTCAGGACAAAGTTGTATTTTCCCAAAGGCTGTAATATTCCCACCACAAACTCTAGAGCTCTTAGTACATGCTATAAGACTATTTCCCTTCATACAGATGTATATGTGCAATGATTATTGATCGATTTATGCATGAAATGTATGTATCATTGATGATATATGAAATTATTATTAATAACCAACAATTTGGAAAGATACAAAATTTCCCTTTTTTTCTATAGTCTTCATTTCAAAGTTCGGTCTCTTGAAGCAGATCACTGTTGAGAAGGGATAAACTCTCCTCAATCTTGGCCAGACCTCACCCAACCTTACAAGGAATTTTATCTCATGATATTCTTCCCAGTTTGAGAAAAGGTGAATTCTTTGATTAGATTCCCCAAGACTGGGAACATTTTAGAAGTAAATAACATAATCAAAGTTAATCGGAATAGTTCTAGCCCCTCATTGAAATATTCATTCTCCCTCTTTTCTTGTTAATGGATCAGAATTGATTGCTACTCTCTGAAATACCCATTTTTCCAAGATAATGTAAGTCTAGAACCTGCTTCCATGAGGATTTTTACATTTGAGAGTGCCACTGATTTCTTTTATTAAAATGCTATCATTGTTAATAAAATTTCTAATTACTTAGAAATTGTCTCTAGAACTTTTAAAATGTCAGAGTATGCATGTACTTACATATTATACATAATAAATGTATATTTATCTATAAAGTATATAATATATATATATATATTTACATACATACATACATGGAATATCCGTGAGAATTATGAGAATTTCTGAAATTTCTTTTTAGCTCAATCTCCCACCTTATATCAGAGAGACTTCTTTTAATTTGATATGTATTTTTTAAAAAATATTTTGCAAGCAATCTACACTATGACAAAACAATTTATAAAATACTGTAAAATTAAATGGTAAAGAAATTACTTCAATTTAGACCTCCCAACCTATAAATTGGGGGAAAGATAAGTAGCAGGGTGATGTGTTTAGCAAATGTTTAAAGAATGAGATAAGGATGGTATGGGGAACAGGGCTTTCTCACCACCATCTTGCTAATATTTTTTTCTTTGCTCTAAAATGAGTGATTTTTTTTGTTTTTCTACTTGCTTCCCTGTTCCAGGTTAGGCTTTGGCTAATCCCAGAAAATAGAATCTCAGATGGCACAAGAATATCAGCACCTGGTAGCTGCATGCTTCCCAGTCTCTAGTAGTTCACTTACTCTCCCTCTTTCTTAGTTCACTGATATTTAACTGGTACTTGAAGGGAGAAAAAGGAAAGCTAATGAGGGAATCAGCTCCTCACAAAGACAAAAGATCAAAGAAGAAACAGTTGTGTAAAAAAAAAAAACTGCATGGAAAAATGTTGCTCTGTCTTCCCTTCCACTCAGCTGTATTCCTGTCTTATACTGAAGAGTGATTGAAGATTCAGGAAAGATTCATTGCATAGGGGAGACTGGAAGAATGAATCAATGAAAATTTTATTAAGTTCTTACTATGACTCTGCAAAAAATTAGGAATAAAAAAAGTAAGATAATCCTTGTTTTCAAAGAACTCGCATTCATATATACATACACATATAGAAATGAATATGATACAAAACAAATATTTATTTGTTTTTAATAAAGCTTTTTATTTTCAAAACATATGCATAGACAATTCTTTAACATTAACCCTTGCAAAACCTTGTGTTCTAATTTTCCCTCCCTTCCCCCACATCTTCCCCTAGACAGCAAGTAGTCCAATATATGTTAAACATGATAGAAATATATGTTAAATCCAATATATGCATACATATTTCAACAATTATTGTGCTGCACAAGAAAAATCAAATCAAACCAGTAAAAAAAAAAAAGAAAAGAAGCAGAATAAAATACAAGCAAGCAATAATGAAAAAAGTGAAAATGCTATGTTGTGAACCACATTCAGTTTCCATGGTCCTCTCTTTGGGTGTATATGGCTTTCTTCACTGAACAATTGGAACTGGTTTGAAACATTTCATTGTTGAAGAGAGCCCTGTCCATCAGAATTGATCATCGTATAGTCTTGTTGTTGCCATGTGTAATGTTCTCCTGGTTCTGCTCACTTCATTCAGCATTAGTTCATGCAAGTCTCTCCAGGCCTCTCTGAAATCATCCTGCTGGTCGTTTCTTACAGAACAATAATATTCCATAACATTCATATACCATAATTGTTCAGCCATTCTCCAATTGACGGGATTCATTCAGTTTCGAGTCTCTTGCCACTACAAAAAGGGCTACCACAAACATTGCAAACATAAATTTAAGAAAAAAAGAAAAAATAAATAAAATATAAAACTTTGAGTAGAATAAATTTGCTCCAACTAATAGATGCCCTTCAATTGGAGAATGGCTGAATAAATTATGGTATATGAATATTATGGAATATTATTGTTCTGTAAGAAATGACCAGCAAGATGATTTCAGAGAGACCTGGAGAGACTTACGTGAACTGATGCTGAGTGAAATGAGCAGAACCAGGAGATCATTATACACGGCAACAACAGTACTATATGACGATTAATTCTGATGGACATGGCTCTCTTCAACAATGATATGTTTCAAACCACCTCCAATTGTTCACTGAAGAAAGCCATATACACCCAGAGAGAGGGATGCGAAATGTGGACCACAACATAACATTCTCATACTCCTTGATTGATGTTTGCTTACATTGTGTTTCCTTTATCTGATATATCATTTGTGTAGATAAGATTTTTCTTGCACAACAATGGTAAGTTTGGAAATATGTATACATATATTCGATTTGCCAATATTTTAACATAATTAACATGTAGTGGATATCCTGCCATCTAGGGGAGGGGTGGGGAAGTTGGGGGGAAAAATTTCTAACGGAAAGCTATGTAAGTGTTATTGTTGAAGAATTACCCACACATATGTTATGCAAATAAAATAAAATTAAAAAAAATAAAAAAAAAATTTGCTCCAACTAGAGCAAATGCTCTTCTGTGGGTAAAGGTGAAATTGTGTCCAGCAAAGTGAATTATGTCAATTATCCAAATTACCAAAATTCAGAGAAAATCATATATTTTGGATTAAATTGAGCTATTTAAGTGAGAATGGGGTGATTTGGGTGGAATTAATAACTAATATGTTTTCTATTTTAGTTTGACCTTTACCTCCCTGTCATATCCTTCAAGTAGAGTTCCAAACAAAACTGTCATTTAAATATCTTATTATTGTCTTTTTTTAATGTGGTGAGTATCTATAGAAGCTTAGTCAGTAAAAGACCCCAAAGAGTAGTAAGTGAAAAAGGCAGCTAGCTATCCTTGTCATTTCATTATAATCACTGTTGCTCCAGGGATTTTTAATATCTATGCTGGTGAGTCTTTGAATATAGTCCTGCTGAGAGGTGAAACTTATTTTTTATGGAAAACTAAACTTGTTATATAGAAAATTTTAACTGGTAGTTTTATTTTTAGGTGATAAATTCTATGGCCATGCCAATCAACAAAATAAACAAAAATACAAAGTGGCCTCAATGCTGTGTTGTGCTCTTCTGCTTCTAAGTTCACAATGAAGTTACTAATAAGGCAGCACATGATGTATAGTTCTTCAACTATTTAAAAATGGACATCATATTTTATTTTTGAAATCTTTGTTAATTATTAATGAATTCCTTGGCATCTGTAAAGGAGAATGACCTTAACAGTGAAAATAAAAAACAAACAAACTGATGGTAAAGACAGGAAACCAAAAAATACAGTAACTATTTCAAAGTCAATGGAAAGATCAATAACCACAAAGTGATAGAAAAATGTTACAAAAATAATTTTTAAAATGCTTGACCCACAAAAAAGAATTATGAGATAGGACCTCTCCCCACTAACTCCTTTACAGATGTTTAGTATACAAGGCTCTTAGATAATATCAGATTCTTCAGTTTGTTTTTTTTAAGTTTTTTATTAAAGATTTTTATTTGCAAAACATATGCATGGGTAATTTTTCAACATTGACTCTTGCAAAACTTTGTTACAAATTTTTCCCTCCTACCTCCCACCCCCTCCCCTAGATGGCAGGAAGTCTAATACATGTCAATTATGTTAAAGTACTTGACAAATCAAATATGTATATACATATTTATACTTTATACAAGAAAAATTGGATCTACAAAAAAAAATCTGAGAAGCAAACATCAATAGAGAGCATGAAAATGCTAGGCTGTGGTCCACATTCAGATCCCACAGGCCTCTCCCTGTATATGGCTTTCTTCATCACTTAACAACTAGAACTGGTTTGAAACATTTCATAGTTGAAGAGAGCCATGTTCATCAGAATTGATCAACATATAGTATTTTTGTTGCCGTGTATAATGATCTCCTGGTTCTGCTCATTTCACTCAGCATCAGTTCATGCAAGTCTCTCCAGGCCTCTCTGAAATCGTCCTGCTGGTCGTTTCTCACAGAACAATAATATTCCATAACGTTCATATACCATAGTTTATTCAGCCATTCTCCAACTGATAGGCATCCATTCAGTTTTCACTTTCTAGCCACTACAAAAAGAGCTGCCACAAAATATTTTCTCAAGTGTGTCCTTTTCCCTCCTTTAAGATCCCTTTGGGATATAGGCCCAATAGAAACACCTCTGGGTCAAAGGGTATGCACAGTTTGATAACTTTTTGAGCATAGTTCCAAATTGCTCTCCAGAATGGTTGGATTCATTCACAGTTACACCAACAATGTATCAGTGTCCCAGTTTTCCCACATCCCCTCCAACACTCATCTTTATCTTTTCCTATCATCTTAGATATCTCAGAGTTGTCTTAATTTGCATTTCTCTGTTCAATAGTGATTTGGAGCACCTTTTCATATGACTAGAAATAGTTTTAATTTCATCATCTGAAAAATGTCTATTCATATCCTTTGACCAATGATTGATTGGACAGTGACTTGAATTCTTATGAGTCAATTATTATATATTTTAGAAATGAGACCTTTATCAAAACCCTTAAATATAAACACAATTTCCCAATTTATTGCTTCCCTCTTAATCTTGTCTGCATTAATTTTGTTTGTATAAAAACTTTTCAACTTAATATAATCAAAATTATCTATCTGGTATTTAATTAAAAGTTTCAGTTCTTCTTTGGACACAGATTCCTTCCTTCTCCACAGGTCTGAGAGATAAACTATCCTAGGTACCTCTAATTTGCTTATAGTATCAAACTTTATGTCTACATTATGAAGCCATTTAGATCTTATCTTGGTATGTGATGTTAGGTGTGGGTCAAGCCCTAATTTCTTGCATACTAGATTCCAATTTTCCCAGCAGTTTTTGTCAAATAGTGAGTACTTATCCCAAAAGCTGGGGTCTATGGATTTGTCAAACACAGTTTGCCCAGTTCTCCTACCTTATTCCACTGATCGACTACTCTATTTTTTAGCCAGTACCAAATGGTTTTGATGACTGTTGCTTTATGATATAGTTTTAGAACTAGCACAGCTAGGCCATCTTTATCAGCAATTTTTTCATTAATTCCCTTGAAATTCTTGACCTTTTGTTCTTCCACATGAACTTTGTTACTATTTTTTCTAGATCTGTAAAATAATTTCTTGGGAGTTTGATTGGTATGGCACTAAATAAGTAAATTAGTTTGGGTAGTATTGTCATTTTTCTTACATGTGCTCGTGCTACCCATGAGCACTTGATATTTTTCCAATTGATTAGGTCTGACTTTATTTGTGTGGAAAGTGTTTTATAGTTTAATTCATATAGTTACTGACTTTCCCTTGGCAGATGGATTCCCAAATATTTTATACTATCGACAATTATTTTGAATAGAATTTCTTTTTGTATCTCTTGCTGCTGAACTTTGTGGATAATATATAAAAATGCTGATGATTTATGTGGATTTATTTTGTATCCCGCAACTTTGCTAAAGTTGTGAATTGTTTCTGGTAGTTTTTTAGTTGAGTCTCTAGGGTACTCTAAGTATACCATCATATCATCTGCAAAGAGTGATAATTTGGTTTCCTCATTACCTACTCTAATTCCTTTAATCTCCTTTTCTTCTCTTACTTCCAAGGCTAACATTTCTAATACAATATTAAATAGTAATGGTGACAGTGGGCAGCCTTGTTTCACTCCTGATCTTATTGGGAATGGTTCTAGCTTGTCCCCATTACATATGATGCTTGCTGATGGTTTTAAATAGATGCTACTGATCATTTTAAGGAAAAGCCCATTTATTCCTATACTCTCTAGTGTTTTTAATAAGAATGGGTGTTGTATTTTATCAAATGCATTTTCTGCATTTATTGAGATAATCATATGATTTTTGTTAGCTTGGTTATTAATATAATTGATTATGCTGATCGTTTTCCTAATATTGAACCAGCCCTACATTCCTGATATAAATCCTACTTGCTCATAGTGTATTATCCTGGGGATGGCTTTCTGTAATCTCATTGCTAATATCCTATTTAAGATTTTTGCATCAATATTCATTAGGGAAATTGGTCTATAGTTTTCTTGTTGTCCATCAGAATTGATCATCGTATAGTCTTGTTGCTGTGTATAATGTTCTCCTGGTTCTGCTGATTTCACTCAGCATCAGTTCATGCAAGTCTCTCCAATCCTCTCTGAAATCCTCCTGTTGGTCATTTCTTACAGAACAATAATATTCCATAACATTCATATACCATAATTTATTCAGCCATTCTCCAATTGATGGGCATCCTTTCAGTTTCCAGTTTCTAGCCACTACAAAAAGGGCTGCCACAAACATTTTTGCACATGTGGGTCCCTTTCCCTCCTTTAAAATCTCTTTGGGATATAGGCCCAGTAGAAACACTGCTAAGTCAAAGGATATGCACAGTTTGATAACTTTTTGAGCATAGTTCCAAATTCCTCTCCAGAATGGTTGGATCCGTTCACAGTTCCACCAACAATGTATCAGTGTCCCAGTTTTCCCACATCCCCTCCAACAGTTATCATTATCATTTCCTGTCATTTTAGCCAATCTGACAGGTGTGTAGTGGTATCTCAGAGTTGTCTTAATTTGCATTTCTCTGATCAATAGTGACTTGGAGCACCTTTTCATGTGACTGGAAATAGTTTCAATTTCTTCATCTGAAAATTGTTCATATCTTTTGACCTTTTATCCATTGGAGAATGGCTTGAATTCTTATAAATATGAGACAATTCTCTATATATTTTAGAAATGAGGCCTTTATCAGAACGTTTGGATGTAAAAAGATTTTCCCAGTTTACTGCTACCATTCTAATCTTGTCTGCATTCATTTTGTCTGTACAAAAACTTTTTAACTTGATATAGTCAAACTTTTCTATTTTGTGATTAATGATGACCTCTAGTTCTTCTTTGGTCACAAATTCCTTCCCCCTCCACAGGTCTGAGAGGTAAACCATCCTACATTGTTCTAATTTGTTTATAATATCATTCTTTATGCCTAGATCATGAATCCATTTTGACCTTATCTTGGTGTATGGTGTTAGGTGTGGGTCAATGCCTAATTTCTTCCAGACTAGTTTCCAATTATCCCAGCAGTTTTTGTCAAATAGTGAGTTTTTATCCCCAAAACTGGGGTCTTTGGGTTTATCAAACACTAGATTACAATTGTCATTGAGTATTTTGTCCTGTGAACCTAACCTATTCCACTGATCCACTACTCTATTTCTTATCCAGTACCAAATGGTTTTGGTGACCACTGCTTTATAATATAGTTTTAGATCTGGTGCAGCTAGGCCACCCTCATTTGCATTTTTTTTCATTAATTCCCTTGAAATTCTTGACCTTTTGTTTTTCCAGATGAATTTTGT
>JAJPUD010031192.1:0-12680 GCA_023553655.1 Myrmecobius fasciatus | reverse complement strand
ATTTTTCATACCCTTAATTTATATCTATGTGACAGATATAAGGGGTACATCAATCACACTCCTTAGCTTTCAGTAATCCTTCCTGTACCTCCTAGTCAATGCGAGGCATTCCCAATAAACTTTGCATAGAAAATGCCATCTGAATCCAGAAGAAGGACCATGGAGATTGAATGTAAATCCACATGTGCTATGTTCACTTCTTTTTTGTTTTTTTTTTTTTTCCTCTCCTAGGGTTTTTCCCTCTTGTTCTGATTTTTCTCTTTCAACATGATTTCTAAAGTGATATGTACTAAAAAAAATTAAAAATACCTCCTAGTTACTGGGGAATGAAGGAAATAAACTCCAAAGTGTATTCTGTACATAAAAAATAAAACAAAGAGATCAACTGGATTCTTCTTTAAACATCTGTAGCAGCACTAAGTTGTATAAATCCACTTAAACAGAATTTTGTAGTTCAAAAAACTCGAATGAAAATGTTGCTTCCAGCCTTGGGGATGTGGCCCAGTTGGGCACCCCGGGGCCAGGTGATCATTTAGGGTCCCGGCAGTTCTACTGGCTGATGTTCTGTGGCCCTTTCCAGCCCCAACATTCTATCAAGGCCTCCCCCAGCCTGGCGCTCTCACCATCAGCACCCCGTAGGACCACCAGTCAGCGCTGTGCGTGTGGCCTTGGCGGTTGACAACTTCAGGTGCCATGTACTCCACTGTCCCACAGAAGGAATAGGCTTTCTTCTCATGGTCGATGGCCTCCTTGCTCAGGCCAAAATCTGCAGCCCAGAAGAGGCAGGAGAGCTGAGACTCAGTGAAACCTTTCCATCCTCCCAAAGAGGCATCCCCAGCTGGGCCAAGATTGGGGCCACTTACCTGTGAGTTTGATATGTCCTTCTTCATCCAAAAGGATGCTGTGGGGATGGGTGGGAGAGAGGAGGAGGAGAAGTCAGTACCAGAATTCAAGAACCCTGAACTGCTCCAGCTGTGCTGCCCCCAGCCCCAGCTCTACCTCCTAGGATCACAGAGCTCCAGCTAGAAGAAACCTCAAATGTTGTCAAGTTATTCTGATTTTTTAAATGTTATTTTGGGGGCAACTAGGTGATGTAATAGAGCATCAGCCCTAGAATCAAGTCTGGCCTCAGATATTTATTAACTGTGTGACCCTGGGCAAGTCACTTAACTCCAAAGTTAGTTTTATTGAAAGTTCTTTTTACCTTACTTTGATTTTCTTTCAAGATTCTAAATTCAACTTTATTATGTTTTCAATTCCTAAAAGCTCTTCTTCCTCCACTCATTGAAAAGGCAGAAAAACAAAACCAATGATGACTACATATGGTCTTATAAAATAAATGTCTATATCAGCCACCCCCTTCCTTTTACAGACAAGGAAACTGCATTAACCATTTCTCTCCTTTTACAGATAAGGAAACTGAGGACCAGGGAGATTAAGGGAGCTCCAGGAACCAATTTTATGATATTTTCAATTTCTAAATCATTCCCTCCTCCATTCATTGAGAAAGCAGAAAAACAAAATCAATGATGACTCCATCATAGAGTCTTGCAAAACAAATACTAAGACAAATGTCCGAGTTAGCCATCCCCCTCCTTTTACAGATAAGGAAACTGAGGACCAGGGAGCTCCAGGAGCACACAGTAAGCATCAGAAGTGGGACCAGGTCCCCTGATTTGAGCATCAATATTCTCTCTATATCTCTAGTAAGGCTTCACTCCAGCTGGACTGGACTACTCAGGACTCGCCAGCCAGGGAATTTTTCTCAAACTGTTCCCTTTCTATCCAACCTTAACAGCCCAACTTAAACGCCACCTCCTCCAGCAAGCTGCCCTGATCCCTTGGGGCAGCACCAAGCCCTTTCCCACTTGGATTTCATCAAATGCTTTGCTTGCAGCTTTCCTAACGGATCTATACCTTGTCAATGTTCAATGATCTGGGATATAGGTTACTGCGCTAGTAAGTTCTTTGAAGGCAGCAGGAGGGGAAAAGGAGAGAAGCATCTTGCTCAACTCCAGCATGGAGATGAAAATTAAACATAATCTCAATGGGATGAGAAGCACACTCAACCCATCTTCAGAATTCACTCTAGAAGCTTGGCGGTTCCTTGAAGGATGCAGGAGAGAGGAGGGGCATTAGCCACTTCCCACTCCCAGTCTCCTTTGCTCTCACCTCCCAGTAGGAAGGAGCTAAGCTGTCTGGCTCCCCTTGGCTCCTCACGTTCCTCCTTTTTGTATCCAAAATCACCTTTCCTTTTTACTTCCCAAATCAGTTATTGTTCTCTGATGGATTTAGCAAGGTACAGATTTAGGTTCAGGAATCAGTTCAAATTTGGCTTTACTGGATACGTAAGAGCTGAGTGACCCTGGACAAACCACTGTTTCCTAATCTATAAAATGAGCTGAAGGGGAAAAAATGGCAAACTGCTCCAGTATCTTTGCCAAGAAAACCCAAATGGCATCCTGAAGAGTTGGATACAACAAGAAGACTCGGGTTCAAATCTTACCTCTACCTTTTACTACCTGTAGGATTTGGGCAAATTATTTCATCTCAGATGCAGGAAAATGAAGGGATTAAACTAGAAAGCCTTGGACATCCTTTCCAATTATTAATCTATGCTCCTCTGGGGCTTTTTTGCCTAGTTGACTAAGAAGATACACTAATTCAAACTAAGTTGTTATAATTCCTTAATCATTATCAATTATTAATAAGTATTTATTTAATTCCTAAAGAGTTCCATGATATACTCCTCCCAGAAGTACATCTGAATACATTAAAAAATTATAAAAGGGGGCAGTTAGGTGGTGCAGTGGATAGAGCACCAGCCCTGAAGTCAGGAGGACCTGGGTTCAAATCTGGGTTCAAATTTTTTCTTCCTAGCTGTGTGACCCTGGGCAAGTCACTTAACCCCAATTGCCTCAGCCAAAGGGGAAAAAAAAAAAGAAAAGAAAAAGAAGAAGAAAAGAAAAAAGAAAAAATCATAGAAGGCTGAATATTAGAACAAAGGTTAGAATGAGGCTGGATAAAGGTTAGCCCACTTTAATTTTAACAAGGAAAAAACAGAAAGATTATGATACTTGCTTGGGGTCCCACAGCAAATTAGTGACAAAGCTAAAGAAGAATTCAGGCCCCTGACTTAGGCTTTTTTCATGATCTCATACTGATTCTTCCCATATTAAAAAAAAAAAAAGGGGGGAAAATAAAATTGAAAGAGAGAGAGACTGGATAGGGCAATGGTTAATCCAAAGGAATGGCTCATTAATGAGGAATTTCAGGCACTGTGCTGGTGACAAGCTCAGGAAGAGGGCATGTGGGGACATTCTGGAAGCCCTAAGCCCACCTTCCGGCTCAGGGACGGAGCTGAGCCCTCTCCCATCCTGTCATCCCACACGTACTTCTCGGGTTTGAGGTCTCGGTAAATGATCCCCAGTTTGTGCAGGTGATCCAGGCCCAGGGCCAGCTCAGCCAAGTAGAACTTCACATCTTCTTCCGTGAACATGACCTGGGGATGGACACAGTCAGTAAGCTCCATTACCCACAATGCCAGATTCTCTGAGCCCTCCCCCACCTAGGCCAAGAGCAAGGTCAGGTGAGCTCCAGGGGCAGGAGGAGACAGCCAACCGGCCTGTCCCACCAGCAGGGCCATTTCCCTCTTTAGCCCCCCGGTCTGTGGGAGCAGCTTCTTGGGAGTGGCTTCTTAGTACTTTAGGGCGCTCTTCTGGATGCCCCTCCCCCCCCAAGGGCCTGGCCATTTACAGCTGAGGCTCCCCTGGGCATTTAATCCCCCCTTCTTCCTTCTTCACGAGCCTGACCAAGGCACAGGCTCTCAGACATCAGCAGAACTGCCAGGAGCCCCAGGACGAGACAGAAAGACCCTCACCTCTTTGGAAAGGCGTGTGAAGAGGTCTCCTCCCCGGAGAAAGTCCAGGATGAGATAGAGCTTCCCCTCAGTCTGGAAGGCTGAGGCAGAGGGGGCAGGTGTCAGGGGCTGCAAGCCAGGCTCCTGCTCCTCCCACTGCCCCCCGGGGCCTGATGAGGACTTGGAGTGAGCATCCATAGCCTCCCTCTGGCCAGAAGGCTGGGAGGAATGGGCAGTGCCCACTGGGCCAGGCTGGGTGTTGTGACAACCAAGAAGATCTCTTTGAAGGGAGGGAGGCAGGCAACAAACATTTATTAAGCACCTACTGTGTGCCGGGTAATAAATAAGCTCTGAAAATTCCAAAAGAGGTAAAATCCAGTTCCTACCCTCAAGGAAATCACAATTTAATGTAGAGTGGAAGATTTTTTTTCTTTTTAGGGGAAGGAGCCTGCCTGGCCCCAGGAGGCAGAGACAGAGATATGTTGGGGTGGAAGTAAAGCTGTCCCATTCCCGGCTCCCATCCCCCAGGGCAGCCAAAGGCTGATTAAACATGGAGGTAAATGTGCACTCATTTGTGTCTCACACACAGAACAGATCTACTCAATAGGGCACCCAAGGGGTCACTGGGGCTAGGGGCCGCTCACCATAGTGAAGCTTCACCACAAATGGATGGTTGACGTCAGCTAGAATGTCCCTTTCCATCTTGGTCCTGACTCGATCCCGAACTTTCAGGAAGGTAAAGAGAGATCAGGTCACCCCTTCTCTCCTCAGTTTTGACCCTGGTTCAGCCCTTCTCCCTTCCACCCACGAGCACCTTGCTAATCCCCAGGGGTCCTTCCTGCCTTTCTCCACCTGATCCTGCTTCCCTTCAGCACCCTCAGCGTATTCTGCAGTATCTCCCCTCACCCCCATCCCCTGCTCTTTATCCAGCCTATCCTCCCCAGCTTGCTATTTTCTACTCTTCCACATCTCCCTCCATCCCCTCTGCTTCTTTCAGGGGTCCACGCAGGGACCACCTGTTCCCCCCGCTCTCCTGATCTTGCCCCTTTGCCCTCCAGAAAATGGCTGCACCACATTTTGTATTCATTGAGCTACACACATCCTTCCCAAAGGAGCTTCCGCTTCTCGAGGGCCGGGATTGGTTCATTTTGAGGCTTGGGTGCTGGCACTTTGTACACACTTGCTGAATGAGCGGGTGTAGAAGGTCCAGTCTCACTCTGCCTGAACACTGGCTTCTGCCCCCACCCTATAGTAACACAAACAGCCATCCCTAGTGACATCCTGAGAGACAAATCCTACATCCCCGCTTGGCCACAGGCTCCATGACTTCTCTCGGGGCTGTCAGTGACTGAGGCACATGAGTCATCCCAAGGAGACCTCCTTGGCTCCTGCCCCACTGCCGTCTCCTCCAGTGTTTTTTCCTCTGGAAACCTTCCTCCTTCTCCTCCTCCTTCTGTTACTTCCCTACCCCTCAAACCGTGGCCCTCCGTGGAATTACAAGAAGACCAGACGATGGAAGAGCCGTGGGCCAGATCTCCAAGGCCCCATGTCCTTACTAAGCTCCAGCCCACAGGAAATCCCCCCTGGATACCCCCGACACCTCCTGCCCAGCACATCCCCAACCAAGCTCAAGACCGCCCTTCCTAAAGTCTATGGAATCACTCCATTTGACCTAGATTTGAAACCCAGAAACATCCTGCAGACCTCCAGCATCCTAAAAGCAGGCGTTCTCAATATTTTTTGTGTTAATGGTGAAGCCTTCGCCCACTTCTCAGCATCATTTTCTTAAATGACTCAAGGAAATACTGAATTCTGGATAGAGATTAGTAAAAATAAAGCTGCCATTTTCCCCCATCCAAGTTCTTGGTGCCCCTGAAATCTACCTATAAACCCCTGGTGATCCATTAAGAATCCATATCTTAGAACCAGCCTGCTCTAGTCCCAGGCTTCCTAGGAATCGGGGCTCCAGCTCCAAAGAGGTGTCTTTTATTAAGCCTCTCACATCCCTCCTTCTTCCCTGTCCTACGGCCATCAGCCTCCATCAGGATCTCGCCACATCTCCCCAGAACAGCGAGATGAAACTGGACTGCTCTGTCTTCACGGACCAGCAGTCATCCTTTTAATACAGCCCAGAACACAAAATGAAAGGATCAGACTAAACTACCCTAAGGTCCCTTCAGCTATAACACTGTGCATGTTCCTGTATTTTATGTTGTAAAGTTCCTCCCAGCCTGGACAGCTGATGTCCTGCCCTGGCTCTGGGAAGTCTCTCCTCAGGGCCTTCCCACCTCAAGCATCCTATGTTCTAAGGCCTCTCCCAGCTCTGACCTCCTGGGTTCTAAGGGCCCTCCCGGCTCTGACATCCTGTGTTCTAAGGGCCCTCCCAGCTCTGACCTCCTGGGTTCTAAGGGCCCTCCCAGCTCTGACATCCTGGGTTCTAAGGACCCTCCCAGCTCTGACATTCTGTGTTCTAAGGGCCCTCCCAGCTCTGACATCCTGAGTTCTAAGAGCCCTCCCAGCTCTGGCATCCCAGGTTCTAAGGGCCCTCCCAGCTCTGACATTCTGTGTTCTAAGGCCTCTCCCAGTTCTGACATCCTGGGTTCTAAGGGCCCTCCCACCTTAAGCATCCTATGTTCTAAGGCCTTTCACAGCTCTGACATCCTGGGTTCTAAGGGCCCTCCCAGCTCTGGCATCCCAGGTTCGAAGGGCCCTCCCAGCTCTGACATTCTGTGTTCTAAGGGCCCTCCCAGCTCTTACATCCTGGGTTCTAAGGGCCCTCCCAGCTCTGACCTCCTGGGTTCTAAGGGCCCTCCAGTTCTGACATTTTATGTCCTAAGGTCTGTTCCAGTTCTAATCTTCCATGTTCCAACATTCTACATTTTCTAGGTTGTTTTTTTTTTTTAGTTCTGTCAGTCTATGTTCAAAGATTTTTCCTAGCTCTTATATTCTATGTTCTAAGGTCCCTTTCCAGTGCTAGTATTTTATGTTCTTAGGCATCATAATGTTCCTCCCACTTCCAACCTTTCATGTTCTGATGTTCTATATTCTAAGTTTCCTCCCAGTTCTGACATCCCACGTTTCCAGGTACCTCCAAGCTCTGATATTCTAAGGTCTGTCCCAGTTCTAAGCTTCCAAGTTCTAAGTTCTACCTTCTGACACGTTATTGATCACACAACAAGTAGTTTGCTAAGCACTGACTGCCTCGGTTCTATGCTAGGCACTAGGGATACAAAGACAAAGAGTAAATTAGACGCTCCCTGCCCCCGGGAAGCTCACAGTCAGCCCACTGGGGGAATGGAAGGGAGAGGACACAACATATTTACAGAAAAATAAATACAGGAAATCTACAGAACAACTACAAACTCAGGGCTGTGCGGTGCTAACATAACTGGGGCGTTGGGGAAAGGATCCCCGGAGGAGCCGGTCTGTGACTGAGCTCCAAGGGAGCGACCTTGAGCACTTGGGGAACGAGGGACAAGGCACTGAGACAGAGGCAGCATGATGGGCAGTGCAGAGGGAAGGGCAAACGGGCCGGCTTGCTGAAGGCGCGGAGAACCCGAGAGCCAGCATGGAACGAGCTCAGAGAAGCACGTCGCTTGGCCAGGGGAGCGGCTCCCTCCTCAGCTGGGAGTGTCAGAGAGAGCAGGAAGGCTGTGCAAGAGAGCGAGCCTGGAGGCAGGGAAGCAAGCAAGGGGGGTCCGGGCAGGGGGCAGCGAGGGGGGTCCGGGCAGGGGGCAGCGAGGGACTGAATGGGGATGTTTGGGCTGTGACCAGGAGAAGTGGATGGATACGGAGGGATGGGAGGCAGAACTGACAAGGCAACTAACCCATTAGCTAATTTAACTACCTAAGGCTCTGGCATTTCGGAATTCTCCATCATTCTTATCCAGAATGTGGAAGGGCGGCTCAGTGGCTGTTCGGGGTTCGGAGTTCAAATCCAGCCTCAGGCATCTGACAGGCACTAGCCGGCTGACCCTCGGCAGGCTCCTTAACCCGACTGCCTGGCCACTAAATAAGAGACCCCGGGCTGGCTGCCGATCTGCCGGACTTCTGGTCCTGGCATTCGAGGCCCCCCCACTTATCTCTGCTGACGCTCCATCCTCTGCAGATGGGCCTGTCCCTCCAGACTCAGGACTCTCCAAGCTGGGGCTCCCACTCCCCCGTCAGAGCCAGGGTCTCCCGGATTCTGCCCCCCGGCCCCCTTACCTTTCAAGGTAGCTTTCTTCAGTACCTTCATGGCATAGAGGTGCCCGTTGTCTGGGCGGGTGATCTTCCTCACCAGAAAGACCTGGGCAAGGTGGGAGAAGAGCGTCACAGACAGGAAAGGGGGAGAAAACAGATCAGGGGCAGAGAAGGGCCGCAGTGGGGGGGGCACCAGATCCTGAGTGGGTGCCCGCTGCCGCCGCCCCCCCGCCCCGGCTCCAGCTCTCACACGCCGCGAGCACCCGCCGGCCTCGGCTCCCCCAGCCACAATACTCACTTTGCCAAAGGAGCCCTGGCCCAGGACCTTGAGGAGCTCAAACTGCGAGGGGTCGGCCTTCTCTGAGCCCTCCTTGACGTGGTGTGTGATAGAGATCTCTTTGACAATGCCTTCATCCTGGTTAGGGGAGAGAACAGGGGGGCTGCTGAAGGGAGCTGGGGCAGGGGTGGCAGGGTGAGGTGGGGGGGGCTCTGGGGACAAGCAATGGCCAGGGCTCCGTTCCCACAAGGTCCTCAGAACCACAGAACATTATACCCAGGAGAGATCTCAGAAAATAGAATGTCAGAAAGGGGCTCTGGAACCCGGGGTGTCAGGGCTGGGAGAACCTTAGAACTCGGGATGCCAGGGCTGGGAGGAGCTTAGAACCCGGAGTGTCAGGGCTGGGAGAACCTTAGAACCCGGGGTACCAGGGCTGGGAGGAGCTTAGAACCCAGGGTGCCAGGGCTGGGAGGAGCTTAGAACCCGGGTGCCAGGGCTGGGAGGGACGACTATTTAGGATCACAGAGTCACAGATCCGGGGCTGCCTCTCGTTCCTCTGCCTAAGGTTACAGAGGAGGAAGCCAAGGCCCACAGAGGAGCAGGGCCGTCCCCCAGATCACACACTGCAGGGGCAGAGCCAGCTCTCCCGGCTCCCAGGGCGGCTTTTCCCCTGGAACACTCTCAGGGCAGCTCCCCGGAGGTCAGGTAGGCACTGCCAGGGGGTTGCCTGGCAGAGCACTCTTGTTCCAGTCACCAAGAGGGAGAGGAAGCTAAGGGGAGTTAGCGCCTCTCCCCACCTCTCCCCCACTAACTTGGGCACCAGCAAAGGTAACAGTTGGGCGCCCTTGTTTCATTGGCACAACACGGGGAGGCTGCTGGCCAACACGGGCATCACCCATCTGCCAGCCGCCTGGGCCTCTCGTGCACGGCCAGTACCAGTCCCCAAAGCTCCGGCGCCCTGGCACGGAGTCAGCCCCAGCTGGAGCCTGGAAGGGGGACCCGAGGGGGGGGCCCTCTGCGGGATCTCGGATGAGAACCTCCCCCGGCCCCGTGGCTTTGCTCCCTCTTCTCCCCAGGGGGGGTGGGGGGCAGGGAGAGGAAGGGGCCGGGCAGCCTCTGTTTTGGCCACAATAGGAAGTGAGGCTCCCCTCTGACCTCCTTGCCTCACACCCACTCTATCTGCTGGGAGAAGCCTCCGCTGCCGCTCCCCAGAGCCCCGAGTCTTGGCTGGCTGACTAACGATTCTGGCCCGGCCCGGGCACAGGGAGCTCTCAGGGGCGCGCCGACAGCGTCAGGGCCCCTCCCGAGTGGGGCACGCGCTAACCTCGCTGCCAGCTTCCCCACAGGAAGGAGGCCTTCGGGGGGAAGGGCCCTCGCTTAAATGGGGGCACCGAGCGAGCCAGTCAGACTGCCCACAGCGGGCTCCAATCCGCCCCCCAAGGCCAAAGGTCTGCCAGACCCCCTTAGATCCCCGAGTCTCCTTCGTGTTACTGACTACCAGTCTCCCCCTCTGCCACCCACAGCTGGCATCGCCCCTGGCAGAGCGGGAGACCGAGGAGCTGGGCCTGCAGACCCTGCCGGGGCTGGGCACAAGCAAGAGACGTGCCAGGGTGTGCCCTGCCACACAGACACAGAGACACACACACACACACTCACACGGTTTCCCAAGAACACCTGCTCTAGAAGAGGGATGATGACTCCAGGCCAAAAGGAAAGGAAGCTCTCCCTCCCCAGCCTCCTTCCCTCCCGGCCTCCCTTCCTTTCTGGCCTCCCTCCCTCCCCAGCCTCCTTTCCTCCCCTCCCTCCCCGGCCTCTCCTTCCTGAGCATCTCCCCGGCCCCCGGCCATCACTAACCGTGTCTTGGCTCAGGCTGGGGTCCAGAGCGGGCCCCGGCGCCCCAGCAGGCCTTGCCCGCTGTTTCCTGGGCAGCCAGAGGCTGAACAAGGCCCGGAAGCGGGGCAGCTTAGGGTCCCGCTCCATCCTCCCATCCCACCGGCTGCGCTCCATCCACCTGCTGGGCCCGGCACCATGGCAGGCGGTGGGCCCGCCGGCCGCTGCCCTCGGGGAGCCCGGCTGGCGAGCGGATGTCGGGGCGGGGGCCGGGCCAGCGGAGGCCGAAGCCGGCGCCAATCAGCCTCTGCCTGTGGTTTCCCGGCTCGGGGCTCGCCCCTTCCCTCCCTCGGTTACTCTTCGAATACGGAAGCGGCCCTCCTGGTCTCGCGCCCCTCCCCGTGGCCTAAAGCCCGTGTCACCTCTGACAGCCCCCGGGAGCGCACCCCAAGCTGAGTCAGGACGCCAGGGGAGCCACAAGGTCGGGGGGCCAAGGAGCCGAGTTCGAATCCCCTCTGCTTCTCTGGCAGCTGGGGGCTGGAGTCCGGCACACACCTGCGCTCAGATCCTGCCTCAAGGACTTCCGAGAGCAACTGGGCCCCCTCACGGGGCCTCAGTTTTCACATCTCTAAAATGGGGACAGTAACAGCACCTACCTCCCAGGGGCGTTGTGAGGGACTTGACACACCTTAACTAAAGCGCCAGGTAAACAGTGACTCTTGCTATCGGCTGCCATCTTCTCCGTAGGTAACTCCAGGGTCCCGGCCCCCCAGCCACTACCTGTACGCCCTCGGGCAGCCCCCCCCACTTCTCAGACTCAGTTTCCCTTTCTCGACGGTCGGACAGGAGGGCCTCGGAGGCCCCTTTCTGTGAGCCGGGCCTGGGGAGCCCCTCAGGCTCAGACTGGCCGTCGGGGGGGGGGGATGTGACCCAGACCCCTCCTCCGCTCCCCCCATGGCCCTGGATGTCCGGCCCAGCAGGTTACAGAGCTGCCCCCCCACGAGAGACCCGCGTGGGACCCCTCAGGCTCGATGGGCTCTCCTGGGCACCGCTGGAATCGGAGGCTCTGGGTTCAGATCTCGGCTCTGTAGCTTACTGCCTGAGGGACCCTAAGCAAGCCATTTCCCCTCGGGTCCTGAAGGAGCAGGACCGGGGGCTCCAGCTCAGGCCCCGTAACCCCAGGGATGCTCAGGGAGCCGCTTCTCCCACCCAGCTCTCATCCAAGCTTCGCTTTCAGGGCTCCCAAGGGGGCTCTTTTCTCCCCGGGGATGGCTGGTGAAGATGGGACTGGAAGGGGGGGGCAACCAGCCAGCGTGAGCAGGCCCCGGGGCCGCCATGGAGGCTGCTCGGGGGCAGGGAAACGGGGCTCCAGGTGCCAGGAAGACAGGACTGGGCTGTGGGCTCTGGGGGAAGCAGGGGGGGGAGAGATTACGGCCCACGCCGGGAGCCACATCCTGTCCAGCTCGCGGCACCGTCTCTCTCCCCTGGGGCAGGTTCAGGGGCTTCCCACTCTGTCAGCCCAGACCTCCTGTGGTAGCTCCTCCCCTGGGAGACCCTTCCCCCAACCCCCAGCCACCAGGCTGGGCAGCACGAGGTGACTGGAGGAAATGCCCGCTGCCAGTGCTGCCCCCCGGGGACCCACCCCCAGGATGCAGGCCAGGGAGCCTCCCGGGGCACCAGGGCCACCCCCCCCCCCGGCTCTTACCTTCGGGGCACAGGAGGCCGAGTCTCTCTCTGTCCAGGAGACATCTGTGGAGGCCTGCATAGTGGAGGAGTGGGTCAGGGCAGGGGAGCTTCAGGGCCCCACTCACTTCTGCTTTTTCGGCCTCCCCAGCATGAGGAAGGAAGGGGGGGTGCAGCCTGGGGTCCTGGGTCCCTCCCCCCCCTCACACTTCCCCCTTTGGGAAGGAGAAGGGAAAGGGAAGAGCCTGGGCTGGAGCTAGCTGTGTGACTCTGGGTAAGTCATTAACCTCTTCTTGTCAAGGGAGACACTGCCCAGGATGGTCTCTAACATCCAAGCTCTTCCAGCCCCAACGTTCTGCCTCAGGGTCTCTCCCGGCTCTGAGATTCTTTGTTCCAAGGGCCCTCCCACCTCTGGCCTCTGTGTTCTAAGGCCCCTCCCAGCTCTGACAATCTGTGCACCAAGGGCCCTCTCAGTAATGGCCTCCTGGGTTCTAAGGGCCTCCCGTTTCTGACCATGTTCTAACCATTTCCATGTTCTAAGATCCCTCCTACTTCTGACACTCTGTGTTCTGAGATCCTTCCCACCTCTAAAATTCTAAAACCCACCTCTGACCTCCCGGGTTCTAAGGGCCCTCCCAGCTCTGACCTCCTGGGTTCTAAGGGCCCTCCCAGATCTGACATCCCAGGTTCTAAGGGCCCTCCCAGCTCTGACCTCCTGGGTTCTAAGGGCCCTCCCAGCTCTGATATCCTGGGTTCTAAGGGCCCTCCCAGCTCTGACCTCCTGGGTTCTAAGGGCCTTCCCAGCTCTGACCTCCTGGGTTCTAAGGGCCCTCCCAGCTCTGACCTCCT
>JAJPUD010031191.1:0-12682 GCA_023553655.1 Myrmecobius fasciatus | reverse complement strand
AATATGTTTCATCATCAATTATCTGAAAACTTGATTTGTACCAACATGTAGAGTTCCTAAATCTTTCAAAGATGGTTGTCTTTACAGTATTTTGGTTATTGTATAAAGTGTTCTCCTGGCTCTACTTACTTCACTTTGCATTGGTCAATACTTCTCAGTCTCCCCAGTTAACATATTTATTAAGCTTCTCCTTGATTTGAGACAAAAGGTGGAGAACCTTCTTTAGTGTCAGGAAGACTTGTACTAAAATCCTATTTCTAACACATACTGTCTCTGGGACATTATTACCTTTGAGGTATTCCAGATAAATCTCTAGATACACATGTTAAAGGAGTTAGAGGTCTGTACTGGTGAAAGAAATACTTGTAACTGGGAATTTCCCATAATAGTAATAATAATAATAATAGTTAATATTTATAGTTCCTACTATGTGCCAGACACTGGGTTTAATACGTTAAAATTAGTATTTCATTTGGTTTTCACAATAGCTTGATTATAATTTGTTTTTATGTGTGTGTGTGTGTGTGTGTGTGTGTGTGTGTCTAGAGCCACTCCAATCTCAATTTTATCTTACAGTTAAGGCCTCAAATTCATAGTTCACAGCCTGCCTGCAACAGCACTATGTGATCTAAACAAGATCAAAGTGTAATTGGAAGTGAATTTAAAATTAAGTTATAAATTATAAATATACAATATACACTATCCTTCAACATAGATAATAAGAAAATTTGTGATTTTCTAAATCAATATACAGCTCTAGGAATCCATTTCTATTTGAATTTAATACCACTGTGCTATCATACTTCTCATTGTTCCCACAGTTATACCAATAAATATCAAAATTCCATTGGCCTTCTTTCTCATGTCACAGAACAGTATTCACCCAATCTACTTCTCAAAGAAGTTTTAGTACTTCTCTACAAGGCCAGTCCTATTCAATATTCCTTTTCTTCCTCACCTATGTTTGTAGGGTTAGAAATGGAATCTTTAATTTCATCATTATTAAAAAAAATAAACTCTTCCAAGTAAAGAAACTCCCTCAACAGTGAAGTCCACACCTTAGCTATAACTTTTTTCTTGTTTTTCTAAAGGAAAAAGTTAAATGATTAAAGTTACTTATATAGGATTGCTAGGTCAGTATGTGTAAGAAGCAGATCTATGATCCAGGCCTACCTGAAACTAGTGGCCAGTGCCTCAGTGGCTAGAGCTCTGGACCTGGAGTCAGAAGAATTTGACTTCAAACCTGGCCACTGATACTAACCAGCTGTCTGACCTTAACCAAGTCGCTTAATTTCTATTCACCCTAAGCCACTGAAGAATGAAATGGAAAAAGACCTCAGGATTTTTTGTTTGTTTATTTGTTTTGTTTAGTTTAGTTTTTTTTTTTAATGAAAAAAAAAATCCCATGCAGAGCATTGATGTGATGTTTTCCACAAGGTCAAAAGGAGTCAGATATGACTGAACAATAAATCTAAATCTGAGGCTAGTTCTCACTAATGCACTTCACTGTTTCTCTATGTGACACTTGTACACTAACTGTTACAGAATAGACTGGATGCTATCCATGAAGTACAAGTTGTATGAAATATTTCTATAAGGTATACACTGACAGGATCATAGGTCCAGAGCAGGATAGAACCTAAGAAGTCATTCAGAACAATTTTTTTTTCATTTTATACATAAGGAACATAAGAATTAAAAAGCTAAAGTGTATTAACTAATATCTCACCCAGATAGTAAGTTCTAAAGGCAGGATTCAAACTCACATATTCTTTTTTTGTTTTATTTTTTATTAAATCTTTTTATTTGCAAAACATATGCATGGGTAGTTTTTCAACATTGATCCTTGCTAAGCCTTCTGTTCCAAATTTTTCTCTCCTTCCACTTACCCTCTCCCCTAGATGGCAGGTAGTCCAATACATGTTAACTATGTTAAAATATATGACAAATCCAATATATGTATACATATTTATACAACTATCTTGCTGTACAAGAAAAATCTGATATACAAGAAAAAAACAACCTGAGAAGGAAAACAAAACTGTATATAAAGAATGAAAAAATAAAACAAAATGTGAAACATAAGAAAAACAACAGAAGTAGAGAACAGATCAAGAAGAGAAAATATAAGAATAATTGGACAACCTAAAAACTATGACCAAAAAAATTTTTTTTGGCAAGAAAAGTAATGCAAGAAATAATCTGAGAAAATTGTCCTAGAGTGGTAGAACAGAAGAGGAAAATAGAAATACAAAAAAATCCACAGATCACCACCTCAAAGAGATCCTTTATGGAAAAGGCACGGAAATATTATCACCAAATTTTGAAAAACCCATGTCAAAAAGGAAACTCTGCAAGAAAAAAAAAAGCAATTCAAATATGCTGTAGTTATAATTATAATTGTACAGGACTTACCAGCAGCCACACTAAAAGACTTCAGGTCCTAGAATCATATATAATGGCAATCAAAAGAACTAGACCTGCAGCTAAAAACATCATATCCAGGAAAATTGTCCATAATATTGAATGAAAAAAATGGACATTTAATGAACTTGCAGATTTTCAGGGCTTTCTTTCACTTAAACCTGAGTTAGGTAGGAATTTTAACATGTAAAAGCCAATGTCAATGATTAATTTCAAGAAACTTAACATGAACAAATTGTTCATTTTTTTAAAAATATGGAAATGCATATGTGTATAAATTACATATATATATATATATATGGGATCATGACTATGTATGTATGTGTGCTTGTAGGTATCTGTCTATTATATATATGTATATGTATATATATATATATATAAAACATATTTCTGCTTAAATATAGCCTTCTTGGGGTTGGCAGGAGGGGTATAAGGGAGAAAAAGGAATAACATTTTAAAAAGTGTGCAAAAGAGAACTAAAAATTTACCTACAAGAAAACAAAGAAAAGATGGAAACTCATTAATACAATTTCTTCAACTATTATATATCCTTTCTTAAACTGGTAATTTATTATTATAGATTTTGATGTTCTGCTGGGCACTTGACAGTTTACTGTTCTGTTCTGTTCCATTCTGTTCTTTTCTGTTTTTCTTTTCTGTCTTTCTTTTTCTATTCTTTTTTTTAATAAAATAAAATTAAAAAAAAAAAAAGAAGATAAGTATTTGTCCCAAAAACTATTGCATTATCTGCTGGTCATTTTTGAGAGATCATGGAGAATTGAGCTGCTAAAGAAACAGACATAAGCAATTTTCTAAATATCAAACTGGGGGAAGAAGGTGAATCTTTCACATGAGATATTCACTCTTTTGCGGTAAAATTCCCAAATTGCTTATTAAAGGAATAGTTTGTATGTATTTATGAAGGAAGTGGTTGCCAAAAACTAATCTGAGTTCATTAATAAGAGAAGGGGGAGGGGATAAACTTTTAAATTGTACTCAATATATGCCAGACACTATGCAAGACACTTCCTACATATATTAACTCATTTGATTCTCACAGAAATCTTTAGAGGAAGGGGCTATTCTTATCCCCATTTTACAGTTTGGGAAACTAAGAGAAAACAAGTTTAAGTGACTTTCCCAGAGTGGCACAACTAATAAGTATGTGAGACCACATTTGAACTTAATGTGATACGTATTCTAACTCCCTCTGATTTTTTTGAACAGGGGTCTAATTATCCAATCAAAAAAACATTTATTAGGCACTTACCATCTGCAAGGCACTTTGCTGAGCAAATGACTAAAGCAAGAAAAGTATTGACTGTTTCATATTTGACACATTGTCTTTTTTTTTCCCTGAGGCAATAGGTTTAAGTGACTTGCCCAGGGTCACACAACTAAAAAAATGTTAAGTGTCTGAGATCAGATTTGAACTCAGGTCCTCCTGACTTCAGGGCTGGTGCTCTATCAACTGTGCCACCTAGCTGCTTCTACATCTGTAATCTTGAACAAATCATTTCTTTGAATCTCAGTTTCTTCATCTGCAATTGATGTCTCTGAGATCCATTATAGTTCTAAATCTGTAATCCTATAATCTTTCTGGAAAGGCCTTTGACTAGTAGTCTTTCACTTCCCTTTTGAACCTGAATTGTCTAACAAAAGTTGATAGATACAAGGAAGGAAATTCTGGGCAGGGTCCAATTTCTAATTCTACCAGTGTGTTTAATCTCTCAGTCTCTCTATCTACGTTGCTATCTCTCTATCTCTAATCTATCTCTATTTCACAAGTTGGGATCACAGTTGTCATTAAAGTGTACAGAAAAACTCAGAGAAAAACAATGAAGTATAATACAATAAAATCACTCTCAGGAAAGAGGAGACCGGATATCCATAATAAATGATGCTATATTATGGCCTGCATTCAACATCATTAGTTAAGGTCTGTTACACTTAAAGGAAAGAAATGGAACTTTCACTTTTTAAAATGCTGAGTGAAGGATGCACCCAGTGAAGCCAGGGAACACACAGAAAATAACAATTTTATCATCAGCATGAGTTAATATGTTTTGAATGCTTGCAGTGTTCATAACACTAAACTAGGTACTCTGGAAACAAAGATGAATAACCTTTTAAGGAGGTCACATCTGAGTGGTCAAGCCATCCAGCCAGAGTCAAAATCAAATCCATATGTGCATGCAGCCTGTACTCATCAATGCAGACTGGGGCCAAATTAAAATGACATAATGGTCCTCTCTTTCCCAAGTTTCCATGTGAGTTAAGTCCAATTGCTGAAATCAAGTAACTGAAAAAATCAATGTTTGCCGTTGATTTTTTGTTTTCAAGCACCTGCTACCTAAAGATTATCTGGAGAGCATTTCCATCATAGGACATCATGAATAACTGGGAGTCCTGTTCTGTTTAGACTGCTTGTTTAAATAGTTACTTGACCTCTGGTTATGTTGTACTGTATGTAAAATAGTCATTAAAATTGCATAGGAGACGTCAAACTACTGTCTTGTCTTGGCTGCCTCTCCTTTGTTAAGCACTGAGGGAAGAGAAGGAGAAGGCAGTAGTTCATCAATAACATAAGACTTAAGGAAAGGTTTTTGCTATTCATTAGTAAGAATCAGATTGCTCTTCTGTTCAAAGACCTTATCTGCTATGATGAAGCACTTCCCATAATTTTTAAAACCCACCTAAAACCTAAATGAAGATATTTAATTAAATAATTCATTCATTGGCTTGACAGCAACTTATGTCAGCACTCCATGAATGTTTCATTTAATCAGTGTGGGAGATACTTCCAGGGATATAGATGAGAAATCCTTCCCCATGCATGAGCCACCCTTTTCCTCAGTAAATTGTGTTGTTATAGGTGAAAAAAAATATTGCCACTTGGCAGCTAAAATATGGCGAGTTGTTTTGTTTTCTACAATTGTCAAGACTCATACTTAGATCCATTGCTGGATGGCTATAATTATTTTTATAACATTTGCCAAATTGCACAATAATAACTGTCTTTTTTCCCTTTTAAAATTTTCCCTAATTTAAATTTTTGAACTTAAACACCACTATTTTATTGAATTTAAACTTATATTAAAATGATAAATGTAAGCACTTTGCAAACATTAGCACATTGTTATTTAGTCTTTTCAGTACTATCTGACTTTTCCTGATCCCATTTGGAGTTTTCTTGGCTAGCACACTCAAGTGATATGCCATTTCCTTCTCCAACTCATTTTATAAATAAAAAAATGAGTCAAACTGGGTTGTGACTTGTCCAGGGTCAAACAATTCATAAATATCTAAGTCTGAATTTAAACTCAAGTCTTTCTAACTCCAAGCTAGTGATCTATTCTCTGTGCCATATAGTTGCCCCTGGTACCACATTTGATCTTCACAAAACTCTGGGTAATATGTAGTATTTTTATTTTCATTTTACAGATGAGGAAACTGAGACAGACAGAGATTAAGTTATTTGCCCAGAATCCCACAGCTAGTAAATGTCTGAGGCTGGATGTGAAATCAGGTCTTCTAATTTCAAATCCAACACTCTATCTACTATAATCTAGACTACTATCTTTTTCTGGATGCAATTGGAATTTTCTGTCAAAAGTCTATTGGGATTGCTTTGGATCACTAAACCACTAAGAAGAACCAAATCTTTCACAGTTGATCATTGCACATCCTTGCTATTACTATGTAGAATGTATTCCTGGTTCTGTTCATTTCACTCAAAATAAGTTCATGTAAATCTTTCCCGGCCTTTCTATAATCAGTTTGTTCATTGTTTTTGTTGTTGTTGTTGTTTGTTTGTTTGTTTGTTTGTTTGTTTTTAATAGAACAATAATATTCCATTACTTTCATATACAACTTAGCCATTCCCCAATTGATGGGCATCTATTTATTTTCCAATTCTGTGCTACCACAAAAAGAGCAGCTACAAACATTTTTGCATATGTAGGTCCTTTTCCTTCCTTTATGATTTCCTTGGAATATAAACCCAGTGGTTTGTACAGCAATGCTGGGTCAAAAGGTATGCATAGATAGGTATAGTTCCAGATTGCTCTGTAGAATGGTGGGATCATTTCACAACTCCACCAACAATAGATTAATGTCCCTGTTTTCCCACATCCCCTCCAACATTTATCATTATTTTTTCCTATCATCTTAGCCAATCTGAGAGGTGGAGGTGGTACCATAGAGTTGTTTTAATTTGAATTTTTTCATAAGTTCTTGGGTTTGCCCTATTGACATTCTAAGTTGTCCTCAGCTGCAAAAATTGTTTAACTCTTTTTTTGGGGGGGATACTGATGTTCTAAAATTTGTTTGAAGTTATTTGAAGTATTTAGAGGGTATTGGAAAAGAGCTCAGGTAAATCTCTGCTTTTACTTTGCCATTGAGGGCTTCATCTATCTCCTGTTTAATTTTGGAAGCAATTCATTGTCCATTTCCAGTATCTGTCTATAAATAAATACGTGTGTGTGTGTGTGTGTGTTACAAAGACATAGATAGATATACTAACACATGTAAAATACATATAATTGTTTACATGCATATATATGTATATATACATGTTATATATATATATATATATATATATACACATATATATATGTACATCCTTGCACAATATACACTCATTCAATGAGAGGAGATGCAACTTTAGGTTAAGCTGAATTTTAATATAACAAATTGGCTACGACCATACTTACATACTTTCTGTGCAAGACACTTAATCTATAAGTGATCTTACTATTCTACTCCTACTCTCTAAGGCTATAAAGTGGCACAGAAGGGACAAAGTAGCATTTCGTAGTTGTTTACTGGGAGCTTCAAAGCAACTGATACCATCACAAGTCTGGACTATTTTTCTTCCCAAATAAATAAATTCCCTTAAGCCTCCAAAAGGAGAATTTATCTATATATTTATCAAGGAGCTAAAGAGTTTTTCTCATTGTTAATTAAATAAAATGTATTGCTATATTCTTGTTATGTAAGGATTGTTTTGTCTATTCACAATTTACAACATCTGACTCACCAAGTCTTCCTGACCTCAAGTACATCTTCAGGCGACTTAGGAGCTGGAGTTAGACTGACATAAATTCTTGAATTCAGCAGAAGTCACTTAGGGAATCTCTCTTTTAAACCATGAAGATTTTTAATAATGGATTTCTAATATTGGAAACACTTTGATCTTCATTTGAAATAATTTCTTCCCTAATTATTTTGGAAAACAAAAATTTGCTGTATGAAACTATATTTAAACTACATCTTAAATCTATGCCCCAAATAAAAGACAGAATAAGATTATTGATGATCCTAAATTTAAGGAATTTGTTTTGTTTTTCCTGACAAAACCAGAATGTTCATATGCAAGCAAAAGAAAATTTGGGATTATCTAACTAATTAATAATAGGAAGCATTCATATAAACTTTAAGGTTTGTAAAGCATTATACATTATTTGATCTTTCTTGAAACCCTGTAAAATAAGTCATAGTATCCCTCTCTACAAAGGAGAAAAATGTGTCTAAAAGAAGTTAGTTAACTTGTCCAGGATTACACAGCTAATAAGAGTTAGAGGCAAGATTTAAATTAAGGTTTTCCTGAATGCAACTACAGTATTCTATTTTCTGTACTACCAATTGATCTTTATCAAGTAACTGTGGGAATACTTGAGAGATGTTTCTTAGTTAGTCCTTTTCCCCTTTCCCTCTTCCTCAGTATTTTGCTTCTGAGTACTACTTCCCTCAAATGGTCCCCCTCTTTTAGAACCCTTCCCCCTTTCTTATACCTTTCCCTTTCTACTTCTGTTCTCCCTTCTGTTAGCCTCCCCCTTTTCCTTTGCCCTTTCCCCTCCTACAGCACAAAGAGACAAGTCCTTCATTGAAGCTAAATATGTCTCATATTGTATCTTTGAGACAAATCTGATGAGTAAGATTCCCACAATGTTCATCTCCCTCTCTTCTTTCCCTCAATTATAATAGGCCTTGTCTCTTCATGAGATGTAATTTACCTCCATGTTCCTCTTCTTTCATTACAATGTCTTTTCTATTTCTAATTTTTTTATGTCATCACAAACAAAAAAACAAATTATACCTGCTCTCTCTAAATATACCATAACAAAGATATAGTTCTCAAGATTTTTTTTCTTTTTTTACCTTTTTATGCTTCTTGAGTACTGTATTTGTAGATTAGATTTTCTATTCAGCTCTGATCTTTTCATCAGAAATAGATGAAACTCATGTTTCATTCAATGTCCATTTTTTCCCTGAAAGATAATGCTCAATCTTGTTGGATAATGGATTCTTGGCTGCAATCCAAGTCCCTTTACCTTTCAGAATATCAGATTCCATGCCCTTGAATCTTTTGAAGTGGAAGCTTCTAGGATCTGGGTAATCCATATTGTGGTTGCTCAATATTTAATTTGTTTCCTTCTGGCTGCTTGCAATATTTTCTCTTTGAACTGAAAATTCTGAAACTTAACTACAATGTTCCTTGGAGTTTTCATTTTTGGAGTCACTTTCAGATGTTGATCAGTGAATTCTTTCAATGGTTATTTTGCCTTCTGTTTCTACGACATCAGGGCAATTTTCCTTGATGCTTTCCTGAAATCTCTTTTTTTTCCTCATGGTTTTCAGGAAGTCTCTCTTTTTTCATCATGGTTTTCAGGAAGTCCAATAATCCTTAGATTCCTCCACATTATTCTGAGGTTCACAGGGTCACTATTTGCCTTTTGTGTTTGTGTTGGATGTCTCAGCTAATCTGCTCATCCACTAGCTTGTAACCAGGAGACAGTAGCAAATGCTGCTATATTTTTGACTAAGAGATTTTGACTTAGTAGATTACCCCGAGTGCTGATGCCATACTGCCTTGGGTCTCTGCTCTGCCCTTGTGATAGCCTCTCTCCCTCCTCATGCTCAATTGGAACAGTACTTTCCTAAAGTCCTTCCAAAATATATTTTGCTGGAAGTTTGTTACACTCCAAATGGTTGTGGGTTCTGTCACTCCAAAACCAGTCAAGAGGCTTGGTTTGGTGTTGAACTGATGGATGTCAGGAAGAACTCAGATAAAGACATGTCTCCTCTCAGCCATCTTGACTCTGCCCCACTGTAATTACCTTTTTAAAATCTTCCTCTCAGTTATTATTTTGTTTAAATTGTTTTTACATTTATTTAGTCTCATAGGCATTTTCTCTCCCCCATTCCTTTTTTGCCTACTGTGCTCCAAGTTCATGGATTTTACTTAAAATACTAATTTTCTTTTTTATTTCTTTAATCATTTAGCTATTGAGTTCAGTTCCTCTTTTGTCTTTTATCCTTTCCCAATAAAGTAGTCAAAATCTTCCCTTCCCTTGTTCCATACAACTTACTTTTTAAAGGCATTTAGTTTTACATCTTTTCTCTTTTTCCACAAAGTTTTTGCTTGTTCTCTTCATTAAATTTCATTTCGTCCAGTCTATTATAAAGGTTATATTCTGCTTCATTGATTGTATTTTTGGTAGGAGTGCATCCTTCTTTCCTCTGTCTCCTATTTTCTCTCTCCCCATTTAGGCAACATGTTACTTTGTACCCTATATAAAGTTGCTTATTGATGGATCAGTTTCATTCATAGTGCTTCAGTATAGCTTTTCTACTATTTATTTGTTCTTAGTTTGTCCCCCAAGTTCCCTCCCCAGCTTTCTGTCTCTGTATCAATCTTTCTGTCTCTCTTTGTCCGTCTGCTTCTGTCTCTCTTCCTCCTTCCCTTCCCCCTTTTCCCTCCCTCCCCTCTCCTCCTCTTCACTCTCTATCTCTGTCTCTATCTCTGTCCCTGTCCCTGTCTCTCTGTCTCTCTGTCTCTGTTTCTGTCAATCTGTCTATCTGTCTCTCCATCTCTCTGTCTCTCTGTCTCTGTCTTTCTGTCTCTCTCTCTGTCTCTATCTCTGTCTCTCTCTGCGTCTCTCTCTCTTTCTCTCTCTCTCTCTCTCTGTCTCTGTCTCTCTCTCTGTCTCTGTCTCTGTCTCTCTCTCTCTGTCTCTCTGTCTCTGTCTCTGTCTCTCTCTCTCTCTCTCTCTCTCTCTCTCTCTCTCTCTCTCTCTGATCTGGCATTTCAGCTCACATTCTAGTCATGAGTCTTGTTCCACGACATGATACAAATAAGATGAAATTGCCTTTCTGTGTTAAGGTGCCTCACTACTTTGTATTTTTTTACCCAAGCTATATGCATTTTTACAGACATCTGATACTCTGTTTTGCTATTGCTGCTATTTTTGTTTTAATTATTTTTCTGTTCATATAAATTATCTCCTATAAAATGCTATTATTCCCTGAAAATATTTTTCTCCTTGTAGATTGCCTGCTTTATTATATGTGGCTTACCTGAGATATTTGGATAGTTTTCTATTTCTATTTCCATTTTCATTTTAAATTCCAGTAGACTAGATTCATAGGACACTGGTAAATATGTATGTTTTATTGGTTCTTGTTAGGTTTATCCCAGCAGTCCTTTATTATAATGTATCAACTAAAACATAAATCCTGTTCTCAGATATGATGTTAACCAGCTTTTTATTTCTCAAATCTGTTTCTTTTTTGATTCTCCAACATTCAATCAGCATGAATGAACATATCTTTTCCTCTGGCCTTAAGGTCTTCATTTTTTGGCCCAGGACTTCATGATCTGTAGCAAAGATTTCTTGGTTCCATCTTGTGTCACAAGACTTCTATATAGAGTCTATAGCTATAGTCAGTTCTGATAAATCTTTTGAACCTTTCTATGAATTCCTACATATATGATTTGCTTTCTATCATTCATGTAATTTTGACACATGATTGACTCAGTATTCTGAAATAGGAAGTTACCAGTCCCTTCATATCTTTTCTTCCTCTGAGCAGTCCGAAATGACTTTCTCAATGTACATCATCAATCTTGATATTGAGAGAGAGAGAGAGAGGAAAAGCTGCTTCTTCATTAGGGTCCTCAGTTTACTCTCCACATGAAAGTATTCAAACTTATTATATAGTACAAATGTACAGTGGAGCTTATTCTTCCTTTATTTTTGTATGTAATGTCCATCTATTCTCAGAATCCCAATAATGGTTAACATCTTTCCCTCTTCACTTCCATTTTATTTTTTGTTTTATCTTTGAAGGTTTTCTTCCATACTTTCCCTGAATATTACATTTTCCTTCCTAATCTGATATTTTTCTATGCATTTAATATTTTCCCCTAGGAAAGAAACCAAATTGATTTGCAGACAGATAGCTATTGCTGAGCACTGATAAAAACATAAATACTATCTTTGTGGAGGAAGCTTTGTTCCCTATAATTTCTAAAAGTTAGATCCTCCATC
Organism: Myrmecobius fasciatus; assembly: GCA_023553655.1. Classification (NCBI taxonomy): domain Eukaryota; kingdom Metazoa; phylum Chordata; class Mammalia; order Dasyuromorphia; family Myrmecobiidae; genus Myrmecobius; species Myrmecobius fasciatus. The sequence goes on along the minus strand of JAJPUD010031191.1, from coordinate 923 downwards.
TTCTTTGATTCTCATTTTTAACTCTTGTTCACAAGTCTTTTGGTCTATTTGGCATGATTGCTTCATGCATTAAGATCTCAGTTATTTTGATCTTCTGAGTGAGGCTTTACTAGTTAGAACAGGGTTTGACTTATTCCCAGATTATCAACTTGGGAGACACTTCAGATCTGCTCCTGAGCAACAGGAGAACTGTAACATGCATGGATATTTTGCATTGAACTACCCAGTGATTGGAAGCAGTCTTCCCCTTCACCCCCATTAACTGAATAACCAACTAGCACCGTCAGTGTCTTTCAGGGTACCTATATAAAACATAATTTCTATTTGGCATTGGTGTCTAGGATGAAGGATTCCTTCACTCACAACAAATAACACCATAGCGTAAAGGGAGACAACATAAGGGTCTCCTCCTTCTCTTCTTATATCAAGTGGCTCTGAGGCCTTAGACTTTTCATTTTTCATTTGCTCTCTTCAATTCTATTGTGAAACAAAGGGAGTTCCCCATCTAGAAACTTGAATCATGGGGATTTTAGACCAGCTATTTTATTATCATATGAAATGCACTAACTGTGTTTTTCAATTTTCTGACTCTTTGGTCATTTGCATGAGACAATCTTAATCATATTCCAATTGCCAACCACTTTAAACATCTTGTGTTTCTTTTCTTCAATCCAGTGAGAGACTTATGAATTCATTCCTTTTCTTACTACTTCTCTGAGCATAAATGTCTAACATAATTATGAAGATGGGATGAAATTTATTACCATTTTACTTTCAAACTCAGGAAAATATTCATTGAAATACAAGGTATCCCATAAATTTTGATGTAGTTTTAAGCTTTTTAATTTTAATAACATGCTTTAAACTTTAGTAAGAGTTTGGGACATTCATAAAAATTATTAACTCAATTCAGGGAATGTTTA